>OY979701.1:50027091-50073745 GCA_963855925.1 Inga laurina | reverse complement strand
AAAGGTGACTTTCAGCGGCGACTTTTTTGTCGCCGCTGAACGTGGCTTTCAGCGGCGACTTTTTTTGTCGCCGCTGAAGGTGGCTTTCAGCGGCGACTTTTTTTGTCGCCGCTGAAGGCTAAAAGTATTAATTTTTTTTTAATAAAAAATTCGAAAAATTAAATTTTTTATTAAAAAAATTCAATTTTTTTAAAAAATTTAATTTACAATTGCCACGCCTCTCCTCCACGTGCTACCACACGTCGCCTCCCCGTGCTACCACGTGTCGCCTTGCCATGCTACCACGTGTCGCCTCCACGTGCTGCCGCTTGTCGCCTCCTCGTGCTGCCACGTGTCGCCTCCTCATAATTCCTCCAAGTGACTCTCCTCCAGTTCGAACCCACGACCTCAGGGAGCTGACGCCTTCGCGCGCGAGTCTTTGCCAGTTGCGCCGAAATGAACCTATGGCATATTATTACATATTATTATATATATACTATTATCATATATATAAACATACATACATATAATTAATTATTAATTAAATATAATATTATTAAAAATAATGAAAAATAAAATAAAAACGAAAAAAATATTTATATATTTAAATTAATTTTTTAATTAAAATTACTTAATAAATAATAATTTAATATCATAAATATTATTTTTAATATAAAATTATAAATATAATATTAATAAATAATAATATAATTTTAATAATTAAGGTTAAATAGAATTATTTAATAATTAATAATTAAATTTTATAAATATTATTTTAATTTTATAAATATTATTTTTGAAAAATATTAATAAAAAATTATGAAATTGACTTTCAGCGGCGACTTTTAATAGTCGCCGCTGAAAGTGTTTAAATTTTTTTTTTTTTTTTTAAATTTGAAACAACACTTTCAGCGGCGACACTAAAGTCGCCGCTGAAACTCACTTTCAGCGGCGACTTTTCATAGTCGCCACTGAAAGTGTTTTAAATTTTTTTTTTTTTAAATTTCGAACAACACTTTCAGCGGCGACACTAAAGTCGCCGCTGAAACTCACTTTCAGCGGCGACCTTTCATAGTTGCCGCTGAAAGTGTTTTAAAATTTTTTTTTTAAATTTCGAACAACACTTTTAGCGGCGACTTTTCATAGTCGCCGCTGAAAGTGTTTTAAATTTTTTTTTTTAAATTTCGAACAACACTTTCAGCGGCGACACTAAAGTCGCCGCTGAAACTCACTTTCAGCGGCGACTTTTCATAGTTGCCGCTGAAAGTGTTTTAAATTTTTTTTTTTTAAAATTTCGAACAACACTTTCAGCGGCGACACTAAAGTCGCCGCTGAAACTCACTTTCAGCGGCGACATTAAAAGTCGCCGCCAAATGTCACCGCTGAAAGTGCCTTTTTTTGTAGTGATAGTTGTCAATTGGTCGATCTTATTAAGGATTTACATTTTTTAACTGAATAACTGGAAACAATGAAACAAGAGATTATTAGAAGAAAGAAAAAGTGAAGATTATAAGAAAAATGATATAATTAGGTGTCGATAAATAATAAGCCTTCTGGAGTTGTAATAACATGCATTTGAATGCTCAGCATTCTTCTCCCCTCTACGTGTCATTACGGGATCACAAAATGACTTAATCCTTCATTTATCATCACCCTATGTGAGAGGACAAATTTAAGAAGAAAAAAAAATAACATGTCAGCTTGGACTTTCACCTCTTTAAACAAATTTCATGAGCTACTATTATTATAGACTTATTATACAGAACAACAATACATTCAAATGTGAACGTGGTAAAAGGACAAAAAAACAATCAAGGGTATGTTTCCATTTGGCATCATAAATATTAAACTTATATATATAAATATACATACATATATATATATATATATATATATATATATATATATATATATATATATAATTTAATATGGTAATTATATTAGCTATTGGATAAATATTAGCTATTAATTAATTATGTATTATAATTATATTTATTTAATTTTGATAATTATAAATATAATTTCTTATATTAAATGTCATTTATAATTATATTTTATTAAAAATTTTAAATAATATGAAAAAATAATATAAATAAAATAAGGGTAAAGTTATTTATATAAAAATACTTTCCTTTCCCTCCTCTTCCCTCCTAAACTAAAGTAGGTAATATTAAAATCCCTACCTTCCTGTATCCTGTAAGAACAAATTTAACAATTTGATGGAAAATTTTAGTTACTTTTTGGAAAAACATATTTTTAATGAAATATACTTATGATTTTTGAATTATAATATATTAATATAAGGATGTCAAGATTATGTCTTTTTATAATTTTATAATTTAATATAAAATACCTATATGCGATAACCCAAAACACTTTAACATACGGATTTAAAATATTGCATCATTAGTAAGTTTGAATAAATAAGCAAGATTAAGCATTTAAATTTATTGAAATGGAGAGATTTAGACAGGAGGAAGATGGGTATTAAAAGAAATTAACAAATCCCTGGTAATTTTTTTAAAACAGAAAAATAATGGAAATTAGATGGTTGACATGTACATTAAAATTATTTGGAGGGGCACTTTTTTTCGTGATAGGGTACATGGGTAGCATTTTAAAATGTTCTCTCATTGATCAAACAAAGGAATATGAAATTATCAATCATTAGAGTTAATTTAGATATTCGGCGTTATATAAATAATGATATTTATTTATTTTTTTCCTAGGATTTTATTATCTGATAAAAAAGATTAGGATTTTATTCGATTTATCTTTTTAAAATTTAGCATTATGTTAATAAAATAGTATCCAAAATGTCCTCTAATTATCTTTATTATCTGATTTAAATTTAAATTATTATTTTTTGTTACTTTTGGAGCTCTATTTATTGGGTTGGTTAGAAATTTACAATGAGATACCTACATACATCTACTTCGTCGCCTTATTGAATTGATTGTATTGCATTGGTTTTCTCCTTTTGTCTTCTCTGAATCTCTCTTTCCCCTCTCTTTTATCCATTTCCTGTTCGGTGCCTCTCATTGCTCTCTCATTGCTCTCTTGGAGAAATACTTACATGTTCTAGGAGCTTCATCTCATCTGTGCTCTGACAATTAAAATACAATAACTCATTTTATTTTAATTCTATATGATAGATGAATCATCTAGAGAAATTCAAATTTTATTATTTTAGAGATAATGGGAGGGAATTGCATTTTTTGTTTTACTAAATTAAGAAGTTTATATTTTTTAAAATCATAAAATTTGAATTTCTCTGTTGACTCATATGCCATGTAAGATTAAAATAAGATGAGTTATTATATTTTGATTAGTCAGAGCACTAATGAGGTAGCGCTCCTAGCCTCTCTCTCGTTTTGCTCAACCATCAAAGTCGTGCAAATGATAATGGAACCTAAAAATCATAAGTTTCCAAAATTACAAGCAGCAGTAAGGACGTTTCCTCCACTCAGAAGTAAGAATTTGTCTTGCGTTTATTTCGTTTGCCTCCATTTAACTAGAGTGCCTCAAGTACACAAAGGCCCACCACCGTTATGATTATACTCCCTCCAACTTCTTAACGGTCTACGTGGACTAATTTAACTAGATTGTTAAAATGCTTTGCTTTTGAAAGTTCGTATTTACTTTTACACTCTCTAAAACTTATTTGTACCATACGCTCATGAAAAAAAACTTCATTATTAAAATTACACCTTAACCCTTTTATTGTAGTAAATGATTATAGCAAGATGTTGTTGCCATTCTCACATATTTGTCCATTTTCATTAATTTCCTCCCTATATTCCCTCCTCCACCAAAATAAGAGAATCTCTCTGTTTTTTCTTTGGGCTTATTTTCTCTTCTCAAATTTTCTTTAGGGAAAAAGACAAAAAAAAAATACCACTTGAATATTAAAATCCCAAATCAGAGATTGCCTACTAAAATAAGTTGTTAATTTTTATACTCTTGTAGTCAATACCTATACTCTTGTAGATATCAAGACTGATTTAGAATTTTAAAGTTCAAATGATATTTTCTTGCCTTTTTCCCTTTTCTTCATTTCCAACACTTCTCTCCATCCACTTAGTGAGTGTTTGGATAAAAAGAAAAAAGTGCTTCTGGAGGCAAGACCATAGTATTGAAAAAAATTACCCAAACAATTAAAAAAAATTGAGAATCAATTTTTTATCCAAAACTATAGTTTTGAAGTAGCTGATTTTTTCCCCTTTTTCTGGTTGTTGAAGGGTGGGGAACCATGATGATGATCTAATAATTTCCCCAATCTCCTTTTTTCCTTTCCTCTTTCTCTGTCTCTTTTTTCTCCTTTTCTAGTTGTGCTTGTCCCAATTTTCTCTTTCAAAACTCTCAGCTTGTCTTCAGCCCATCCGGAGAAGATGGTGGCTGGTGGTCGTTTTTCGGCAATCGGAGAAGGTGGACAGAGCCAATGGTTGGAATTTGACTCTTACTAAGAAGAGCCTTATTGATTTTGTTGGTTGTTCAAAATATCTAGAAGTTCCAACACTTTCTGTTGAACAATTACTTATGGGATCTTCCTTGATTCTTGATAAGTCCCAATTTATTGATTATATCTATATGGGATGAGATATTGCTTGATGTTATGATTTTGCACAGGTACATGGATTGATTCCTCTCATCCAGAAGCCCTCTATATTTTAATTGAAGCGTTATCTACAGATCTTAAAGAGGGAGATATTTTTTGAGTATCATAGGTGGACACCAATAGTGCTTTCATGTGACTTACAACCAGACAATGGAGAGATGCAAATTGTGCTACTTCACTTGGATCTTCAAGCTTTTGATAGTCCGGTCATATTCCTTCCTTCCTCTTTTACTTGCATTGCTTGATGTTATTGTTAGACCTATCTTTTGCATTGAGGACAATACAAGATTTAAGTGTGGGGGAGGGATTTTGTTCTTACTCTTAGTTTTTGTTCTTTGTTTTCAAAATGAGAAAAAGAAAAATATTTCAGTTTTTGCTTTGGTTTTTGTTCCTTATTTTTCAAGAAACGGAAGAATTTTTTTTTAAAAAAAAAAAACTCAAGTTTTAAGTAACTTTAGCTTTATGCATTCTTTATTTGAAAGTTATTGATCATATCTTGAGATAATAGACTAAATGGCAATGAATTTGACTTTGGTGGATTCAGGCTAGTAATCATATAGACCTAGTGAGATTTCGACCCTAATGCATTTTTTTCAGTGTGCACCCTCTATCTCTTTACTTAATCTAGAACTTGACTTGAATCTTATTTAAGGCCACATTTTATGCATGTGATTCATAAATAAGATAAATACATTCATTTCATTTTAGCCAGATAAGCCAAAAAGCTTACCCTTTTCATACATATATCCCTTGCTTAGCCCATTTGAGCCTATATTTTATATTTTTTTTCTCACCCCATAACACAAGGGAAAAAAAAAAGAAAAAAAATTCCTACCCTTTTGAATGTCTTAGGAGTTGAAGAGTATTGCATTATATCTATTTTTGATGGAAGAACATATATAAAAGTAGGAATTGGATCATTTGAAAAGTATGGAAGGTTATTTTGAAAAAGAAAAAAAAATACATGCAATAAAATTTTGTTCCGTTGGTTTGAGCATGCTAGTAGCTTGCCTAAGAAAATTGAAAAAAAAAACATGAAAAGAAACAAAAAAGAGAGTTATGACCCAGTTCAAGTTTAGTTTGACTTCTTTCATCCTGTATTCTCATTTGCATAATCTCTTCATCCTCTAAGATATTCAACTTTGTTTTCCAAATACTACATCCTTTCTTTCTCAACCTTAGCCCCATTACAACCTATTTAAACTTCTTTTGATTTATGCTTGCATTTGCTCTGTTAGTGGTAGAGAACTTAGATTCTTGTCAAGACTTTGGAAAGAGTACTGGATATGATGGATTTGAGTGTAAACATAAGCCTATACACTTTTGAGTAATGACTGACATACGCATTATCCTTGGTGAAGGATTTCTAGCTTAGGCGCCCCTTTGTCAAGAAAAATTACCATGAAGTTTGTTTTCTTGATTCATGAGAAGATCATTTGAATAAAAGAGGTCTTGAAACGCTTTAGTTTTCTTATTGCTTGTAATTGGAACATTCACTTTTCAATTTTTTTTTTTTTTTTTTTTTTTTTTTTTTTTTTTTTTTTGCTTTCACTTGATCTCCCTAGCTTGGTTTTGAATTGTATTGCCTAAGAGTGCAAATGATAAGTTTTGGGTAGTTGATAAATCCCAAATTTAATATATTTTATCCCACCTTATTCATTTATTTTGGGGACTATTTTAGGCTAATTTGGATTGTTAGCCAATTCTAGGAAATAATATAAATTTGAATTGATTATGAGATTATTGAGTTTACATTGTTAATATTTTGATTAGTATATTGTGATTGGACAATATTTTCAAATATATGATAGATCATGATTTTATTTGATTCTTGTAGGGCAAGGAAAAGCATATTAGAAGATCCAAGGTGCAGAATTTTTCTTAGAAGTTAAAAGAGAATCTAATTGTTGGATTTTATTGGGCTACTTAAATTTTAATGGGCTCAAATTTGGACCTCAAAGCTCTCTCTTCCTCCCATTAATTAATCTAGCTGCTGCTACTATAAAAAAGATACTCACTAACAGCAAGTGGACTTTCGCTGCTTGCCTTTTGGACGTCACCCAGATCCTCCACATAATTATTCATCATTCTTTCCAATTAATTGATTTGGTCATCCCCTTCACCGCTCTCCATTCAACGCAGAGACCCATAGCCACGTATTTATCAGTCATTTGGCTATATCATTCTTCACTCAATTAATTGAATTCATGACTCGTCAATGGCCGTGACTTGTTGCTTGAGGTTTGAAGATGAGAATTTCATTGCAGCTTAAGCATTTGGGAGGCAACTTGGGAGGAGCATGGAGGAAATTAGAGCCTAGGAGTATACACTTGAAAACCACAAGGGAGTGTCTTTCCTTTTATCTTTTTTAATTCAAGACTTAAGATTATTTATTTTAAATAATTTTTAAGTTGTACTAATTGAGAACAATCTAATTTTAGATTGTAGATATATCTCTTTTGGATTGGATTGATATTTTGGAATATTTTGTGCTTGAGACATTTGCTGGAATTTTTGTTTGCAAACCTTTAGATTGTCAATTGAATTATTAATTGAGTTTTCATTATTAATTTAATTGTCAATTTGATTTTTTCTCTTGAATGTTTAATTAGGTTGGTTAATTGTCTAGTTGTTTAATTAGACAATTGTGACATGATTTCCAGAATTTATTTGAAATTAATTGGGATTGGTTTTTATGGGTTTAATTAACTAGCGCTTTTTCCATTATGAGTTTTCTAGTGGATTAGGTGTTTTTGAACTTGAGGGTTTCCCATGTTTCAATTAGGTGATTAAATTTATTAATTTCAATCTTCCATCAACCTCCCTTTGGTCTAATTAATTAAGTTGGACTTATAAAGTTAACTCCATGTGAATCCTACATTGTTCCCTTCACTGTATTTGAAGAAAACTTTTCTTATCTTTCTTATCTGATTTTCTTAGATATTAGTTCATTTCTTATCCTTAGGATTTTAATTCCTTTTTCATAAGAAAAACCCCCTAAAAATTGCATTTGCATTCATTTAGGTTAGTTTCATTCTCATATAGGTTTTAGGGTCATTTTCATCTTACATTTAGTTAGTTTAATTGCATTTTGGTAGTAGAGTTTTGCATTTTAATTTAGGTCCATTCCATTCATTTTTCATCACCTACTTTCAATTCTAGAGAAAACTGTTTGCTATTATATTATATTAGTATGTTGCTCTAGTTATTAATTGATTGCTTCAGTGACAGAAGCACGACATCAATGCGCTGACACATGGCTCCGTTGATTTCTGGCCATCATTCACTACCTTCCCAATGTTTGATTGTGACGAAACCACTGCCATTAGAACCAAAATGAAGAACATGGTTTGACCACAAATTTTCATGGTGAATAGAGCCTTCACACATGACCTCTTGCACTGTGCATCAGACACATGTGCCTGTGTTCCACTGCAGCCTCAGAACGCATTTTTACACAATTCTGACCTCGTTTCACACCGCTTCTTCCACTGTGCACCTTCTTGAACCTGAGAGTTAGAAACACCGGATCCATTGAGGTAATCTTTTCATCTTATAGCTTCCTTAAGTCCCGTTGATAAGGAAGTTAATAGTAATTGTTAAAAATGTAAAATTATATAAATGACTTGTACCCTAACATTTCTAGAATAGTCCACAGAGAGGACAGGTGTCAATGTATTATTTGTCCATTGTATTTATAAATAGTAACACACAGGACCAGAGCAATTATTCTGGAGCCTATCATTTTTATATCTGTGACTTAGTATCAGAGCATTTACTGCCGGCAATGGCGTCACACCTTGGGAATCCCACCAGCACACAAAACCCTAGTGAAATCTCAGCCACCGCAGAAAACCCTAATTCCCCTGTCCCACAGCTACAGTCCTCACCTACCCTGCCTCTCCCGTCTGACTCCATTATCACATCCGTCCTCTCGTCCTCTACCCCATTTCCTTTCCCTTTCCAACATCATCTTCATTCCCTGCTATGACCCGATCTCACCTTCTACACCCACATAGCTCAGTTCCTCTATCATACACCACACCTTTTCTTCCACCATCGTCTTCCCCATTTCTACCCTCTTCCCCTTTTCTCCACCCAACTTCTCCGGCCTCAATCTCCGTTTCGGTTCCTGTAAATAACTCTACAATTCCACATCCTTCCTTGTCTGCTGGTCCACACACCTATTCGATTCCCTATCAATATTATGCTCACCAGTCACCGAATGTAGTCACACGACCGGTTCCACTCCTGAGCTCTCTGAATCAGGCAAGTCCCGTCAAGCTGGACTGTGACAACTATCTCACTTGGGAATCAACCGTAATGCCCATTATTAAAGGCCATCGACTCTACGGATATATTCATGGGACCAAATCCATACCTCCTGAGTATGTGATCGACGCTGCTGAGCACCCAAATCCGGAGTATGACGAATGGCAGGCAACCGATCAAATCCTGCTTGGTTGGCTGTTTGGCACAATGACTGCTGAACTTGCTTCTCAAATGACCCACTGTAAAACAGCCGCTGCACTCTGGAAGGCAGTAACAGAGTTTGTCGGAGCGAACACCAAGTCTCTAGTTACCTACTTGAAGAGCAAATTTCAGCGTACCCGTAAGGGGTCGTTAAAAATGAGAGACTACCTGACCAAGATGAAGGCTCTGTCAGACAATTTGACCCTTGCTGGTTCTCCTTTATCCATCACAGATCTAATAACCCAAACCCTTGCAGGGTTAGATGCTGAATACACCCCCATAGTCATCATGCTGTCTGAAAAGGAGAACATGAGTTGGTCTGATCTCCAATCCAAATTGCTCACCTACGAATCATGAATAGAACAACTGCAGAGTGATTCCCGAACGTCCCTGTCCACTGCATTTGCAAATCTCTCCTTTCAACAGCGTAATCCAAATCACCATCGTCCATCAAATGGGCGTGGCAGAGGAGGTCATCGAGGAAGAAATAGAGGAGGCCGCTCCTATAACCACAATGGTCGACAACAAGACAAGGACAAGTTATTTTGTCACCTGTGCCATAAGACTGGGCATGAGGTGAAAAATTGCTTCCACCGATATGATAAGAACTACAAGGGACCCACCTATAATGAACATGCTACTGCCTATGTTGCTACACCAGAAACCACCACCGACCCTACCTGGTATCTCGACACTGGAGCTACACACCATGTAACACACTCTTCAGATAATGTTGAGCCAAACAATGTGCCTTCAGGTATTAAAACTCTCTCAATAGGCAATGGATCTTCTATCGGTGTTGTGTATACTGGAAACTCAAAACTGCTATGTGATAACCCATGTAACTCACTGATGCTCGATAATGTTCTTGTTGCACCACGTATAGCTAAGAATCTGATCAGTGGTTATAAACTTACTAATGACAATTCTGATGTATTTGTTGAAATTCACTCACATGGTTGCCTTGTGAAGGACAAGAAGCAGCATAAGGTTTTGTTGCAAGGAGATGCTACTCAAGGATCAACTCCAGGATTATACAAGATTGAAAATACTGTAGTTCCTGCTAATTCTAGTGCTAGTTCTGTTTATCGTTTCAATACCTCTAAGCAAGATAGAAAGTGTTCACCAACTGTGTTTCTTTCTACCTTAGACTCTTGGCATAGGAGATTAGGACATCCTAGTAGAGAAGTGTTACGTAAGGCTCTTATTAATTCTGATTGTAATGTCTCCTCTGATATTAATGAAGAATTTTCTTTTTGTGAATCTTGTCAACTTGGAAAGTTTCATAACCTTCCTTTTACATCCTCTCAATCTCATGCTGCACATTCTCTGGATCTGATTCATACAGACCTTTGGGGACCATCCCCTGTAAAATCTGTTGCTGGATACTGATACTATATCAGTTTCTTGGATGATCACAGTAGGCACACATGGGTTTATCCACTGAAAACTAAAGATGAAGCACTTTCAGCCTTTAAACATTTCAAAGGCATGGTAGAAAATCAACTATACAGAAAAATCAAAGTGGTTCAAAGTGATTGGGGTAGAGAATTTCGAGTTTTTCAACCCATTCTTGATGAACATGGGATTATTTTCCGTCACTCTTGTCCACACACCTCTGTTCAAAATGGTAGAGTCGAGCGCAAGCACTGGCAAATAGTAGAAAGGGGACTTACTTTGCTGGCCAATGCTAAAATGCCTTTGTCCTATTGGTGGGAAGCCTTCTCCACTGCTGTTTACCTCATTAATAGACTGCCTACTGTAACTCTACAGCATCTCTCACCAATTGAAGTTCTTTTAAACAAGAAACCAGATTACAAAGGCTGCAAAATCTTTGGTTGTGCTTGGTTTCCTTGCCTACGTCCCTATAATCAGAATAAACTCCAATTTCGCAGTACTAAGTGTGTTTTTCTCGGTTATAGTGGATCTCACAAAGGATACAAATGTCTTAGCTCTACTGGTCGAATCTATATTTCTCGTCATGTTGTTTTTAATGAAGATGACTATCCATTTGCTTCTAGTTTTCTGAATTTTAGGCAGAACACACATGAAGAATTGGTGCATTTTTCTGCTGTTTCTTCACCGCCTGACAGCACTAGCTCTCACTCGAGAACTATTCCTCTTAATACAATAGACATGGCTAAATCAGAATCATCAAGTGAAGAACAAGAATTCCCTGTACTTCCTCCCTCAGGTGGGGAAGAATATGAGTCCTTATCCGCTGGGTCAAGCACACCAACAGTATCATCTTCACCTCACACGTCTGATGGCACACCAACAGTACTATCCTCACCTCACTCTTCTGATCTGTTGTTGAGTCCAGACTCTCACTGCAATGAAGTGATCATTGATTCTACTAGCAATCCCTTGCTCTCTAGTGTTGCAACAGTCCCATCTTCCTGTCCTACTGAGACTTTACAACCGAATCAATCAACCTGTAATGTTCATCCAATGCAAACTAGAAGCAAAAAGGGTATCGTCAAGCCCAAAACTCCATATATTGGGCTCACACAGGTGTCAGAAATGGTTCCTCTCACTGCCACTGCAGCCTTGACTCAACCGTTGTGGAGACATGCTATGATAGAAGAATTTTCATCCTTACAGAAAAACCAAACCTGGACACTTGTTCCCAGACCACCAAATCAAACTGTGGTAGAGAACAAATGCCTTTACAAACCTAAGTTCAATCCTGATGGTTCTCTTGCCAAGAGAAAGGCAAGACTTGTTGCAAAAGGGTTTCAGCAAACTGAAGGTATTGACTTTTACGATACTTTCAGTCCAGTAGTTAAATCTCCTACCATCAGAATTATCTTGACTATTGCTGTTGCTCTAAATTGGGAAATTAAGCAATTGGATATCAACAACGCATTTCTCAACGGTTTTCTATCTGAACCTATATACATGGAACAACCGAAAGGTTTTGTTGATCCCTCTAAGCCTCACTATGTATGCAAATTGTCTAAGGCTCTTTATGGTCTCAAACAAGCACCAAGGGCTTGGTTTGATCGACTCAGAGGGGTACTCTTAAGTTGGGGATTCACCAACTCAAAGAGTGATGTCTCACTATTCATCTATTCTGATCAAACCCAGATTCTTATGATTCTTATTTATGTGGACGATATCTTAGTCACTGGCAGCAATGCATATAGCTTAAAATGCTTCTCTGCAAGACTGCACAATAGTTTCTCATTGAAAGATCTCGGCTCTCTACATTATTTTCTGGGAATAGAAGCTTATTGATATAGGACTGGTCTCTATCTATCACAAGGCAAATACATTGGTGATCTCCTAGACCGATTCCACATGAGCAAAGCCTCTCCATGTCCTACTCCTATGGCTGCTCATAAATCTCTTTCTGCTCATTCAGGAGAACCTTTATCTAATCCCTCTGAATATAGAAGTGCAGTTGGTGCTCTGCAATATCTATGCAACACAAGACCAGACATTTCCTTTAGCGTTGGGAAACTGAGTCAATTCCTCTCACAACCTACAACTGAGCATTGGAAGGCAGTAAAGAGAGTGTTGCGATATTTGAGAGGAACCACACATTATGGCTTACATATTAAACCTTCCACACTGCTGGACCTAGTGGCATACTCCGATGCTGATTGGGCCTCCTGCCCTAATGATAGATGATCTGTAGGAGGCTACTGTGTGTTTCTTGGTGATTCACTTGTGACATGGTCATCCAAGAAACAACTTGTGGTAGCAAAGTCTAGCACTGAATCAGAATATCGATCTTTATCCAACACAGCTGCTGAACTTAAATGGATTACATGCTTGATGAGTGAACTCAAGCTCAAAATCAAGAGGATACCTATAATATGGTGTGATAACACCAGTGCTGCCTCACTTGCCTCAAATCCAGTTCTCCATGCCAGAACCAAGCACATTGAAATAGGTGTGCACTTTGTTTGAGACCAAATCCTATCCAAGTTCCTCAGTATGCAATATGTTCCAACAGACCTTCAGATTGCCGATTGTCTTACTAAACCAGTTCACCATGCAAAGTTCTGTTATCTTCGAGACAAAATGGGAGTCACTGTTACTCCAGCAAAGAGGTTGCAGCAACATCAAGAGTATGAGAGAGATACAGGGAAGAAGAAGAAGAGAAAGGAGGTTCGAAGTAAAGGAGGGAGTTAATAGTAATTGTTAAAAATGTAAAATTATATAAATGACCTGTACCCTAACATTTCTAGAATAGTCCACAGAGAGGACAGGTGTCAATGTATTATTTGTCCATTGTATTTATAAATAGTAACACACAGGACCAGAGCAATTATTCTGGAGCCTATCATTTTTATATCTGTGACTAGGCCCAATTGACCCTCTACGTAAATTACTACGACTTTTAGCAATTTTGGAGGTTACTGTGTGTTATTCATTGGGTTATTTGCTTTTGAAATTTCAAATTATTATTTCTACAAACTATTTTTAGGGCCTCTATCTGATTTTATTATTTCCTAGCAAGAAATAAAATGGAGGGAAAAAATATAGGGGGAAAAAAGAAAAACAAGGGTCATTATTTGAGAATATTTGCAGCTTCCTTTGCTTGATTTATTATTGCCTCCTTGATAATGTGCACCTACTTAGCATAAAAAAAATATTTGTTGCATGACAATTTTTGGCATCATAACAAAATAAGATTACTTTGACAAACAAATTGACTTCATTTAATCCCACATTTACTTACTCACTTCCCAAATGGACTGCAATTCCCAAAACCATCAAAACTCCGTTGCAACCCTCACTACAAAAAATATGACTTTCGGTGGTGACTAAGAAAGTCTAAAAGTCACCGCTAAAAGTTTTTCAGCCGCGACAAAAATTCACCGCTATTGCAACCGTTGCTGAAAGTTTTAGCGGTGACAATTTTTGTCGCCGTTGAAGGTGACTTTCAGTGGCGACTTTTGTGTCGCCACTGAAGGTGACTTTTAGCAACAACTTTTTGTGGCCGCTGAATGTAGCTTTCAGTTGTGACAAAGTGTCAATTGTTTTTTAAAAAAAAATTCAAAAAATATTTTTTAAAAAAATTAATTTACAAATGCCACATGTTTGCTCCTCAGAGCGCCATGTGTTGCCTCCTCGTGCTACCACATGTCCCCCTCCCCTGGTTGTCACGTGTCACCTCCTCGTGCTGCTACGTGTTTGCACCTTGTAATTCCTCCAAGTGACTCTCCTCCCATTTGAACCCGGGACCTTAGGGAGCAGACGCCTTCACACACGAGTCTTTGTCAGTTGCGCCGAAATAAACCTGTGTCATATTATTACATATTATTATATGTATAATATTATCATATTGTAAACATACATACATACATATAATTAATTATTAATTAAATATAACATTACTAAAAATAATGAAAAATTTAATAGAAATGGAAAAAATATTTATATATTTAAATTAAACAATTTTTTAATTAAAATTACTTAATAAATAATAATTTAATATTCTAAATATTATTTTTAATATAAAATTATAAATATAATATTAATAACATATATATTATTTTAAATAAAATAAAATATATTATTTTAAATAAAATAAAATAATAATATCATAAATATTATTTTAGTAGAAAATATTAAATATAATATTAATAAATAATAATATAATTTTAATAATTAAGGTTAAATAAAATTATTTAATAATTAATATTTTAATTTTATAAATATTGTTTTAATTTTATAAATATTATTTTTTAAAAAATTTAACAAATGAAAAGCTGAAATTGACTTTCAGCGGTGACTTTAATTGTCGTCGCTGAAAGTGTTTTAAAAAAATATGATTTTGAAAAATTTCAAACAAGACTTTCAGTGGCGACACTAAAGTCGCCATTGAAACACCCTTTCGGTAGCAATAACACAGTGTCACCGCTGAAGGTGTTTTTAAAAAAAAATTTCAAACAAGACTTTTAGCAGCGACACTAAAGTCGCCACTGAAACACCCTTCCGGCGGCGACAACACAATGTCGCCGTTGAAGGTGTTTTTTTAAACAAAGAAGAAAAATTTCAAACAAGACTTTCAGCGGCGACACTAAAGTCGACACTGAAACACCCTTTCGGTAGCGACAACACAGTGTCGCTGCTAAAGGTGTTTTTAAAAGAAAATTTCAAACAAGACTTTTAGCGGCGACACTAAAGTCACTACTGAAACACCCTTTTGACGGCAACAACACAATGTCACCGCTGAATGGTGTTTTTTGAAGCAAAAAAGAAAAATTTCAAACAAAACTTTCAACGGCGACACTAAAGTCGCCACTGAAACACCCTTTCAGTGGCAACAACACAATGTCGTCGTTGAAGGTGTTGTTTTAAAAACAAATTTCAAACAAGACTTTTAGTGGCGACACTAAAGTTGCCACTGAAACACTCTTTCGGCCGCGACAACACAATGTCGCCACTGAAGGTGTGTTTTTAAACAAAAAAGAAAAATTTCAAACAAGACTTTCAGTGGTGACACTAAAGTCGCCACCGAAACACCCTTTCGACGGTGACAACACAATGTCGTCGTGGAAAGTTAGACTTTCGGCAGCGACACTTTTGTTGCCGCCGAAAGTCTAACTTTCAAGTCACTACTAAAAGTCCCCTTTTTGTAGTGCCTTACCAAGAAGATTGAATCACTCGCTTCTAAAATAAGCCAAAACTCCCAAAGCCATCAAACCTCCATTGCTACCCTTATGGAGAGACTGGGCATTCTTACAAGGACCGTGGAGAACCTTACTGAAGCTTTGGTTGTCAAGGAACAACAAACTAATTCCAAATTCTAGGAAATTTGGGATGCCATTCACAAGCTTAATAGGCAATTGCCTAGAAAGGCCGAAGATGGAGTGCTTGGGAACCCCCTAACATAGACTAGGGGCACACTAAAGAGGAACAAACTAGGTTGTTCCCTAGTAGGAATTATCAGCCTCCTGTGGGTCCAAATAACCAAAACCTTAACCTAGAGATCAAGGTAGGAGGGACTCATTTGATGAGCATGAATTGAGAAATCGCAATGAGCCTCCACCTAGGAATAGATGCACCCATAGGTACCAAAACTCATCATCACCCATGCAATACCGAGACTATAGGTATGACCAGAATCAATCCCCACCTAGGCAGTATCGAGACACCCCTCGATATGACTACATTGATGACATAACAAGAAAGATAAAGGTCGAAGCACCTAAGTTTGATGGCAGGCTAGTTGTGAACGCCTTCCTCGATTGGCTAGCCACTCTGGAAGATTACTTTGAGTAGTACAACATGAGGTTGCATAGTAGTTTACTTCACTAAAATGAAGCTAATAGGCTCTACAAAAAAATATTGGCAAAATGTCTAAAATAACCTTGAACGCTTAGGCTTACCACTACTACGAACATTAGCTGAGATGAAGAGGAAGCATGTGCCACTCAACCATAAGAGCAAAGCTGTACATCCAACTACCTAATCTAAAGCAATTGTCATCTACAGCAAATGACTACATATCTCAGTTTAAAGACCTTATGATTAGGAATAACATAGTTGAGTACCCTTAGGAAACTATCAAGAGGTTCATAAATGGCACTAGGATGGACATACAATAGGAAGTTAGGATACATTACCCAAACACTCTTGAAGAAGCCTATGATAAAGCCAGAACCATATATTCCCTCTCAAGGTATCCATCTGTAAGACGCTTCAGCATCTCATGTAGGGAATCACGACAAACTCATAGTTTTACTACCAACCCTCCAACCCAAAGGGCAAGCTCCCGCCCATTAGGACCAAATACTTTTAGGAATGAATCTTCTGGCTCCAATGCATGCACCACTAGCTCAACCATCGAGTGCTTTAAGTACTACTCAAAAGGTCACATAGTGTAGATGCCCATAACGTGCTTTACTAGTAGAGTCCCATGACGACAATGTGCTCATTAAGGGAGAACATGGCGTTGTAATTGACCTATTGAAAGCTCCTTTGATGTCGATGAGGAGATTATTGTTATTGTAGAAGAGCCCCCATCAAGACATCTTGGAGTAATGAGATGCGTCCTCACTGTCCCTTCACCTAATGACTTGTGGAAGAGGAGCAGCATCTTTCACACATTTGTGAAGTGTGGTAAGAAGTCCTGCAAGATGGTTACTAACAGCAGGAGTGAAAGAAATGTGATTTCTAGTTGAGTGACAAATTCCTAGTTTTATTATATATTTTTATACTTTAATTGGGGATTTTGTTATAGTTATTGAGTCTAAAATGCCTTTCTTGAGATAAATTGAGATTAAGAGTGAATAGATTAAATTAGGAGTAAAAAGGGCAAAATTGTCAATAAAATTATAATTACTCTTAATAATTGATTTTTCAAAGAATATTTGATATTGGTATAATTATAGGTACTTGAAAAATTAGATTAAATCTGAAAATGGCAATTCGGGGCTCAAATTTGCACAATGTCAGTTTAGTCCCATGAATTTTGAAAACGCTAGCCTGGTCCATCAGTAAAACACAGTGTTTTGGCATCTTTCTTTAGGTCAATTCAGAGATTAATTGGAAGCAGTAGGTGATGACTTGAGAGGAGAGGCGGAGCTGAGAGTTGAACCAAAGGAGAGAAAACATCAGAGTGAGGCGCCATATAGCTAAATCGGAAGCTCTTCTTTAAATCACTATTCCTTTTGGTCGCCGGTGATTTCTACTTCCCTCATCATCACTGGCAACCCTTCTCAACATACCAACACCTCCATTATCGGCGAGGGAGCTCAAAGTAGAGGGGTAGAGGGAGCTGAGATCCGTGATTTTGAGAGGGGCCAAAAGTGAGACAATGAGCTGGGAGCTGTGGGTTGGGGGTCGATCTTGAGCTTCTAGGAAGAAGGAGTCTTGAGCTTGACAATTACAGAAAACCAGAGCGCTATAGATAGAAGAAGATCAGAGAGCTCATTTTCAACCATGCCTCACCTCCGTTACCTCCATCCTGCCACCACTTTCACCATCAGTCTGCATCTTCAGTGCCATAAGAAACCACAACGCCACCATCACTCCTTCTCTGGTATTCCACAATTTTGGCCATGGCTCCTCTGCTCTGTTTGTGGATCTATTGGAGATCATTGATTTATCTTTACCCATTGTTAATTTGTCAAGTTTAATTGGTGTTCTCATGGCTAGGGCTTTGAAATTGTTTGGAGATGCCTTGTTGATGGTTGGCAGTGGCTAAATTTTGCAACTCTTGAATATGGAAGCTAAGGGCTTGAGTTCTAAGAACTGTAAAGGGGAATTTTATGTTTTAATCCATTTGTTTAACTTTGTAATCATGATTTTTTGTCTTGGAGATTGTATTAATATTGCTATACCTTTGCTACTTGGTTAAGTACTTAATTTGTATTAATTTGTGATTAAAATTAGTTGATGTTGAACTTTACGATCATCAATATATGTGGTTGCATATATGTTTAAGTATAATTCTCTTGATTCTCTATTATCTTGCATGGTATTTTTGGGATATTGAGTTGATTTTGGAGTTGCATTGAACCAATTGCATTAATTAATTTAAATCACACACTAAGAGTGCTTAATAGCATCACTAGAGTAGGGGTTCCTCTCTTTTGGTGCTAGACTCATAAATTGATGAGATTTGGTATTTTAGAAAACTTAGTGATTTCATAAATTGCATACAAAGTGGTTTTAAATAGTGTTTTAAGAAGTAATTATTTTCTAAGTCTAAGAATAATCATCGATAGTGTACCAGACTCAATGGTATTTGAGGTTTGATATTTTGAGGGACTTTTGTTGCATTTGCTAGTATTTAGAATTGAGTTTCGGTTAGAGGAGTTAAACCTTGCCCGGTGTGGAAGTATTTAATCAATCTAATTCAAGCTAGCTCAAAAGGTCTTTTTTGGCATTTTTGACTAATGTAGTAAATTGAACTTACATTATCTTTAGATGAACTTTGATTGCCCTTGCAAACCATTTTCAAGAGATTCACTTAATCCATTTCATTTCACCTATCATTTTATATCCAAAAATACCAAAAACATTATACTTTAGGACAATTATTATTTTCATTTAGTTGTAGTTTCAAAAGGTCAAAATTTCCCCTTTTTATTGTGTCATGTCAATCATTGCACTTAGTTTCTAGGAAATTAATAAAAGGCTCTTCAAGAGACGATCCAGGATTGCACCTTATATTGTAATCCTTGGTTTAATTTTTGAAGAGGTTACCAAGGCACAAAGCCGACAACGCCTTCTTCACTAAGCTATTGCTGGACTTGGACTGACAACAAAGCCTCTCAAAATGAAATAGAGACCAATAATAATCAAAACTCATTTAAAATCTCATCCTTGAGATAGAGTTTTCAAAAATACCTTTTAAAATCAAATTAACTTGGTCTCATATTCACATTTCGAATACAATTACTAGGCGAAGATAAATCACATTCATATAAATATCAAAGTGCACAATATAATCATCCCAGCAATCCCGGGTACATACCTTCGGTAAAGATACACAGGGCATAATTGCCCATTACAATTCTTCAAATGGGGATTACACAATCTCATCTCAAATTCATAACCATATATTCAACCGGATCATATACAATATTCACAACTCATTGATAACCAACTACCAACTCTCATCTCGAAAGAGTCATAGCTGCTCCCTCCACGAGCCACTTGCCCTATCTAAATTGTTGGTAGGGGAGAGTGAGATTCGAGAGAATCTCAGTAGGAAACAGATACCATAATGCATGCATGATAGATGCTATGTATATGACATGTTAGCTTTATCTAGATCCATGCCCCATAATGACATTTTTACATGCTCAATATTTCATGTAACAAAACTATGGACACAGCGAAACAGAAACAGAGCTTCATTTATTCAAATATGCTCTACACAATCAAGTAAAGCAATCACATACATCACTACACAAGCAAAGATATCAAATACATGCAAGTAAGGTAAGTCCCCTACCTCCAGTCCTTTCTCCTCGATTTGCGTGCCAGCAACTCGGGGCTTCACATTCGATCCTACAATGTCAAATGTACTATTTAGACACTTCCATAGTATTTCTAGGGGTTATATGAGGCTATAATGAAAATTTACTAAAATACCCCTGAGGACCCGGCCCAGCCCCGCCGTACCCGGTCCGGCTGTACTTTTCTTGAAATTTTGACATGCGCTATTCTGACATATTTTTGCCCAAGGAATCCATTTCCGGACTCAGAATTATCAAATTCAATGTCAATTTACAAATTTACCCTTGGCAGCCCCACTTTAAGGGTTTCAGGGGCGTTTTCGTAATTATGCTTTTTAGGCTTTTTCCGAAAAAGTGACCAACTATAACCCCACCTAATTTTCGCTCCTGAACTCAATGGAATCATCAAATCATTGAAAATCCATCTCAAACCCCTCCAAACTAGCCTTGGTCGAAATTCTCAATTCCCCGGGAAAAATTGGGGTTTTTCGGTTTCGGCTCTGTAAACGTGTTTCTTTCTACTCTGAACCACTTTATTAACCATTCCATTAGGTTATAACTAACATTAAGACCCAATTTGGGTAGCATAACCCCTAGGCCATGTCATTTCCAAACTTTAAAATCAATGGCAATCCGACGAAATTTCAGCAATTAAATTGCCCACAACAGCCAGAATAAGCAATATGCGAAAGTTTGGAAGTTACCTCAAGCTCCTAATAGATTTTCCTTGACTTGGCTGAAAACCCTAGCCTCTTGAACACCAAATTTGCTTCTCAAACACCTTAAATAACATAGAAGAGAAGCTTAGGAGAAGGATTATACATGTTAGGTACGAATTCACCGAAGAAATCGACTTACCTCTTCCTATTCTCTAGCTAAAACTCCCTCTCTCTCTTTCTCCATGGTGCTGCACGGTTTTTGGGCTGATGGAGGAAGAGGATAATGACTTTATAACATTTATCTTATGTCATCTTTAATTATGATGTTGTCATAATTCCAAAATTGACATTTTCGGATTTTCTGGCAGATTTTCTGCCCAATCTTTGAAAAATCATAACTAATTCTAGAAAACTTGATATGAGGTGATCCCAAAAGCCAAATAAAAGCTATTTAAGTTTTCTCTATAGAAAATATATGGTATATTACCCAAAATAACCACAAAATTCCAGGATTACATAAAACTCATCACTGCCCCAAAACAGAGTTCAGTTTCCATCCCAAACTTTGGACAGTCATATCTCCTAGCTCACAAAACGAAATGGCACAAATTATATGTAAATTTTGAAGCTTGGGATGTGAAATTTAAGACTGGAAAGTTTCAGAATTTTTAAACACCATTTGGTCATTCAAAACTTTCACACAAACTGACTGCCAAGAATAGAGTTTTACTGGACAGAATTTCAGATTTTGCATCTTTGCTTCCATTGGTTCCATTTTCATACCAAACATCATTCCCACATAAATTTTCACAATGAATCCATTGAAAACACCAAATCAATCAAATTCACAACTCATTGACATGTTTTCACAACAATCTCAACATGTCAACACAATTCACATTTCAAAACCTAACATTGCAACTTTTCCATTCCAAAGTTCCAAACTAATTTCAATGACATCAAAACAGACTATGACATCATTTCCAACACAATACCCCATTCAATTCTTCCTTCTATTCTAAGTCAATTTGGATGTTAATCCACCATTGAACTCAAATACAGGGTTTCAGCGCTACTCACAACACACACGAATCATATTCAAGTGCCAAATCACATCATATTCTCCAAAAGGGTTATTTATCACTAACCATGTCCACTTTTGGAGTCATTTACCCTTAATCACAATTTGGGATCTTGCTAAACCAGGGCTTAACAATCCACTAATCTTAGGCTTATTATCTAAGCTCAAATCTAAAAAGTCGAGGTATTACATTTTTCCCCCTGTTCAATAAATTTCGTCCTCGAAATTTGTCATACCACTTAATCCAAAAACTACGGGTGCTTCTTTATAACAGCTTCCATTTCACAATTCATTTCATATTAGGATGGTCTCTTCTAGACCACCCTCACACACAAGATGCCACAATTTGATTCTCACAAGAATCATAACCAATGAGTGCAACCCGGTTGCCATAAACTGCAATCGGCCCATTTCACGATTGCCATACAAACACATTCATCACATATCCAGATACTCTAGATCATGAGCCACAACATCTCGGCTGTTGGGCAGCATATGCCACCACCCTGCTTAACTCAATTTAATCACCCCTTCCGGGCATAACTTATAACACACCGATTCATTCCACATAACAAACAGTTTCCGCTGCATTCACATGTTCCTCAACTTTTGACGTAGCCACTTTCACAGCACTACCCTCACCCATACACTCACCAGTGACTCCACTAGTGGTAACCGGGACTGTTGGGTCTCACAACACAATATTACTTCCTCATATCAACTTTCACGGTGTCACCCTCACCCGTACACCCACCAGTGACTCTGTTAGTGATAACTGGGACTTTTGGGTCTCAACCACAATCACATCAAGTCGCTCTGGAATCTCAATCTCTTCTATCTGAAGCACCGTACCATAATGACCCACCTAGAATCTCAATCTCTTCTATCCAGGCAACTGATCGAGAGTCTCACTCTCCCAACACCACCCTCATCCTCTTTCTCAACCGGGGATGCACACTGCATACGCCCGAACCATTGCTAGGTACTCGATGACTATTGGCATGGTCACGTACCATCCACACCCTCTTTTTCCTTAGTATCACTTACTCTGTCTGAAGGTTAGTCAATGAAAAGAATGAGATTCAAAAGAATCCCAATAGTAACAAATCACTCATATAGTATATAAACACATAGCATGTAAGATCATGTTCAACAGCATCATAATGATACACGGCTCACGCCACATACAACAGCACTCATGGCTGTAAACACTATGTGTCAGCTTTCGCTGTGATAAACACTATGCGTCAGCTCTCACTGCAATAAACACTATGCGTCAACTTTCGCTGCAATCTCGATGCTGTATACACTATGAGTCAGCTTTCGCTGCGATCTCAATGCATGACAAACATACATACACTGCTTTACACATAGCATAAGAGAAAGAGTCACTACCTTGTTCTTTCCGACGGTGTTCAGACAGAGGCTACTCAGTACCAGGGCAAATGTCGGAGCACATCACACAACTTTCATACCAACACACATCGCAGACTCTAATTTTACGCACCACCTTTCGGCCTTGGGTCAACACCGGTGCAACCAACCTGGTGGCTAGCCATGTTGGCCATGCCGGGGTAAGTGCCCTCACCCACGAAATTCCGTCGCTGAAATCAAATTACCAACCGATATGGGATGGAAATGAAATTACTGATGGAAGTTTTTTCGTCTCTAAAAAGTATGTGGCAAATTGATTTACCGACGGAATTTTTATTTCGTCAGACATTACCGACAGATTACCCATGGAAACTTTTCCATCGATAATTATCGACGAATTTCCGATGGACATAATTTTTCATAGGGTAATCCGTCGGCAATTTAATACTATTTTTTTTAAAAAAAATCCATATGGCGACCTTAAAAGAGGTCACGTGGACATCACCGGAGGCCCCCACCACCCGCCCCAGCATCCGGCCCCGATGGGCCCCGAGTAGGGGCTACGTGTCTCTATGAGATAATTGTTGCATTTTGTGATATAATTATTGCATTTTGTGATAAAGGTGGGATTCGAACCTTGGACCTTTGGTATGTGTTCAATGCCTTTGCCAATTGAGCTGCTTTAACCTTACATTATTTATTCACATAATAATATATATAATGTAATAATTAAAAAACAAATATAATATTAAGATAAATATATATATATATATATAATTAATATATATTTATATATAATTATATATTTCATTTTTTATAATATAAAATATAAATTTTTTTAATTTCTAATTTCGTTTAAATATTTAATATTAATATAAATATATATAATATTAAATATGTATTTAAATATAATTATATATTTCGTTTTATATAATATAAATTTAAAAGTTTTTTATTTTTTATTTCATTTAAATATTAAATATTAATATTAATATATATAATATTAAATATATATTTATATATAATTATATATTTTGTTTTTATGATATAAAGTTTAAAATTTTTTATTTTTTATTTCATTTAAAATTTTTATTATTACTATTATATATATTTAATATATTATATTAAATATTAATTTTATGATATTTAAATTTTTATTTGTTGTAGATTATTTTTATTTTTATTATTTTATATAAATTATTACAAGATAATAAAAAAATTTCTAGTTTTACCTACTGATTATCCATGGAATTCCGTCGGTAATTTCTCGTTAAAATTAGCCACGGAATTCCATGGGTAAGTTTCCGCACATAATCCATCAGTATTCACTGACGGAATTTTTTCTGTGGGTAATTTGTCGGTAATTAGATGTGCATTACCCACGGAATTCCGTGGGTAATCAATCAGTATTTACCAAAGAAAATTTTTCCATGGGTAATCCGTCAACAATTAGAGACAGAATTGTTTTCCGTCGGTAGTTCCGTCAATAATTTTTCTGACGGAAAATCCATCTATAAGGCGTCGGAAATTACCAACGGAAATAATTCCATGGGTAATTCCGTCGGCAATAACATGTTTTTTTGTAGTGAAAGATGTTGCGCTTGAAGAATTACCACCTATGAGGGATATCCAGAACACTATTGAATTGGTTCACAGATCACAACTCCCTGACCTTCTATATTATAGCATGGACCTAAAAGATAGGAAAGAGCTTAATCAACAAGTAAGTGGCTTAGTTGAGAAGGATGCGTTTAACATAGCCTTAGTCCTTACATTGTTCCTGTCCTGTACTTTTTAACTCCTAAGAAGGGTGGATCTTGGAGAATGTGTGTTAATAGTTGGGCTATCAACAAGATCACCGTCAAGTATAGGTTTCCTATTCTGAGGCTTAAGGATATGTGTGACCTCATATTTGGGTCTTCTTGGTTTTCAAAGGTTGATCTTCATAGTTGGTACCATCAGATTCGGATTAGGCCCAAAGATGAATGGAAGACTACTTTCAAAACCCAAGATGGTTTTTTCGAATAGTTAGTGATGCCTTTTAGCGTGGCCAATGCCCCTATCACCTTCATGAGGTCATGACACACATCTTGCAACCTTATTCAAGGAAATTTTTGGTTGTGTACTTTGGTGACATATTGGTCTATAGCAAATCGAGAGCTGAGTACTTAGTCCACCCAGAGCAAGTGTGTAGTACTCTTTGAAAGGAGAAGTTCTACCTCAACCTAGCTAAATGCTCCTTCCTACCTAAATGCTCCTTCCTACAAAATCAAGTAGTCTTCCTTGGATTTGTCATCTTGGAGCAAGGTTTGTCTACTGATCCTGAAAAGGTCAAGGCTGTCCTAGAATTGTCAGAGCCAAGGACCTTACAAAAAGCATGAAATTTTCATAGCTTGGCATCATTTTGTAGACGCTTCATACAATATTTTAGCACCATTATGACCCCTATTTCTGACTCCTTGAAGGGGGACAAATATAATTGGACTCCTATAGCATCTAAGGCATTTTGGACCATCAAGGATAAGCTTTCTTATGCCCCAGTTCTTGCACTACCTAATTTTGACAAGTTCTTTGAAGTTCCCTATGATGCTTCTGGTGTGGGAATAAGATGTGTCCTAAGCCAAGAAGGTCACCCCGTAGCCTTCTTTAGTAAAAAGCTTAATGAGGCAAAATAGAAGTACTCCACCTATGACAAGGAGTTCTATGCCATTATCTGATCATTAGAGCAATGGAAGTACCAGTACCTTCCCCAACAATTTGCTCTGTACTTATATCACCAGGCATATAAGTTTATTAGCTCGCAAAGGCATCTAAGTGCCAAACATGCCAAGTAGGTGGAATTCCTCCAAGAATTTACTTTTGTGATCAAACATCGAGTAGGAGTAGAGAATAAGGCAGTTGATGTCTAAAGTAAGAGAGTGCATGTTCTCAATACTATGACAATTAGCATTGTAGGTTTTGAGCCATTGAAGGATGAATATGTCCTATGCCCTGACTTTAGGCTTATTTATCGAGAGGTTAGCAATGGTGACCGCCATGACCATGCTGACTTCTTAATCGATTATGGCTACCTATTATGTGGTTCTAGAATATGCATTCCTCATACTTCAGTCCACAACTTCCTTGTTTGGGAATTACATGTGGGAGGTTTAGTAGGACACTTCGGCATCCAAAAGATTGTAGTCTTAGTGAAAGATAGGTTCAATTGGCCTTTCTTTAAGCATGATGTAGCTAGAATCCTTTCCCTGTGTCGCACCTTCCATACTGCTAAATCAAGGAAGCAAACACAAGATGCTATACACCTTTACCAATCCTTGGGGCACCTTGGAAGGATATTAGAATGGACTTTGTCTTAGGGTTACCCAGGATAGTATGAGGACACAACTATGTCCTAGTTCTTGTTCACAGGTTTTCCAAGATGGCTCATTTCATCCCATATAGAAAAACTACTGATGCTTCACATCTTGCTAAATTGTTCTTTCAAAAGGTCATCTGTCTACATGAATTGCCTACTACTATCATGTTGGACAGGGATGTAAGGTTTGTTAGCTACTTTTGGAAAACCCTCTAGAAGCTCTTTGGTACTCAATTAAAGTTCTCTTTTGCCTTCCACCTCAAACCGATGGGAGATTTTGTCATGACTCAAATACACCCAAAGTGTTTTCCCAAAAATTCGTTCAAAAAGTTACATGCTCATGCTTCTGGCACAATCCGCATTACTCAGAAGTTGAGACCCAATGCTTATTTATTAGAGTTACCTCCAAAGATGTTTATTAGTCTAGTATTTAATGTTGAGGATCTTGTTCCTTATCAGGGCACTTTTGAGCCCCCTATGTTATGATGTTTCCGTAGGTACTCGCCATGCCCCAGTTCCACCATTGCCTACCGTTGCATCGCTAAATGAAGTCATTAAAGCTATCATAGATTAGCAGATTTACCTAACTCCAACAGGGCCCCTCAACCGATACCTCATCCGTTGGAAAGGCCGCTCAGATTTAGATGCTATATAGATCATTGAGGAGGAGCCTCGTCAGATCGACTCCACCTTACTCAACAACCACCAACTATCTACCACTCTGGCAACCAGGGGAGAGTGATGAAATAATATCTATTCATATTATTTAGGGTTTTCAATAAGTTAGGGTTTCTAGGTTTTCCGAACAAATAGGGATATCTAGATTACTCTCTCAATATCTTGTTATCTTTTAAATTTCAAATTTGAATTTAGATATCAAATTGAATTTAAACTATTGTTATTATTTTTAAGCTATATAAATAGAGCTAGGGTTCTCAACTGAGGACCAAACTTGAGTATTGAATATTAAATTTCCTATTTCTCGGCTTCCTCCTCATTCTTCCTTCTCTCTTGTCCCCTTTCCATCTTGTTTCACATCAAAAAGCTAAATTAGTCACCAACCATTGACTGAATTAAAAAAATTCTAGAATTTAGGAATATAATAATTATTGACTCTGAATTAAATAAATTTTTCATACAAGTTTTTAATGATTTTTATTTATTTTCAAAACAATTTTTAGAAACGAGAAAAGTCAAACAAACACGAGGCTTCATCTTCTTCACTATCTGTCATGCCAAAAAAAATTCTGTCCAGACTATATATTATTAAATTTGTTATTTAATCATTTCTATATAGCAAATAATTAGTAAATATTATAAAAACTTGTATTAACACACATCAACACACGCACAATAGTTTTTTTTTTTAGGAATTTGGCTTCACACACAGTGCTTGGTCCGCCTCAGGTTATTTAGTCCTTCAAAATAAACGAAAGTTAAAAAAAAAAAATGATCCATTGTTGCATCATTATAAAAGTCAAACAAAAACAGAGTGTCAAAATAAAAGTCAAACAAAAACAAGGCAGCCATCCTGTGTGCCATTCCGATATCACAATACTCCAATGAAATTGATGGACCTGCGAACTCAGAACATAGCTTCACCACTGCGATTACTATTGCAGCCATATGGCAATTCAAATGGTATCACCATCATCCCTTAACCTTAGCAGCGAAACTAAGTATAGACATGATGCTTTTCTGAGTTTCAGAGGCGTAGATACTCGCCTATCCTTCACTGTGCATCTCTATCATGCTTTGCGACATAAGAGGATCAACGCCTTCGTTGACGACAAGAAACTCGAGAAAGGGGAACGGATCGCACCTGCGCTTCTTAAAGCCATAGGGAGATCAAGGATTTCGATTATTGTGCTCTCTACAAACTACGCTACTTCCACTTGGTGCCTCGATGAACTGTCTCAGATCATCCAGTGCAAGAAGGAGAAAAACCAGCAGGTTATGCCCATTTTCTACAAGGTGAATCCGAAGGATGTTCAGGATCAGGAAAATAGCTTTAAAGAAGCCATGGCTGCTCATGAAGATAGGTTTAGAGATGACCTAGAGAAAGTGCGCAAATGGAGGTCTGCTTTGTCCGAAGCTGCTAGGTTGCAATCAGCATGGCTTTTCAAAGACAGGTAGGCTTGTTTGCACTGTTTTCTGATTGCCTTCTGCTGATGAAATTTACTATTGGCTCTTGCAATTCAAAGTTTAATCTTGGCATACTTGGGAGTGATTTTATTATGAGTATTTAAAATGTTTAATTTTTCGCTGTTTTATTCATTTGAATTTACATTTTTCAGCCTGAGTATTTTGGATTTACATAAACGGTGTCATTTGAGCAGAAAATATTTTGATCATGAGATGGGATTTAAAAATTGACGCATTTTATTGATATTGGAACATGATTCTCTTCACTTTTTTATTTCCATCCACTTTAACCTTTTAGAATTAAAACAGTAGTATTTTATTGAACAATATTTATTAAAAGAGGAAATAAATACAAAAGAAGATATTTTAATTACGCACATAAATACTCTTCATAGTGAAAAGGAAATATGCTCTTTCGCAGATGTGAATCTGGATTTATTGAAAGGATTGTGCAACATGCATATTCTATGCTGCCACCTAAACGCTTCCATAACGTTGATTACATTGTTGAACTTGAGCCTCGTATCACTTTTGGATGAAACTAATAATGGCATTTGTTTGTTTGGTATCTATAGAACTGGTGGAATTGGCAAAACAACCCTTGCAAAAGCTCTCTATATTTCAATCTTCTATCATTTTGAAGGTGTTTGTTTTCTTTTCGATGTCAAAGAAGAATCAAAGAAATATCAGGGTCTTCTTTGCCTTCAACAAACACTTCTATCAGAAGTTCTTGAGGAAAAGAAGATGAAGTTTGGCAGTGTTGAGCAAGGAAAATCTATAATTAAACACAGACTCTCTAACAAAAAGGTTTTGTTGGTTCTTGATGATGTTGATGAGGCTGAACAGTTAGAACAACTTGCAGGCAGCTGTGATTGGTTAGGTTGTGGAAGCAATATCATTATAACAACCAGAAGTAAACAATTCCTAATCGCATGCAATGTTGAAAAAACATATGAAATGAAGGAGCTAAATCAGCTTTACTCTCTTGAACTCTTTTGTTGGCATGCCTTTGGTACGAGACAGCCTCCAAATGACTATAAAAATATGTCCAATCATGTTGTGAGATATGTACGTGGCCTTCCTCTAGCTTTGAAATTAGTAGGCTCCAATTTGACAAATAAAAGCTTAGAGGAATGGAGATCTACGTTGGAAAAGTACAATAGAATCCCTAAAAGAACAATCCATGAGGTACTCAAGATAATCTATGATTGCTTACAAGATGGTGCTAATCGTGTTTTCCTAGATATTGTTTGTTTCTTTAAAAAGAAGAAATTGGAATTCATTGAACACATTAGAAGCCTGTGATGATGGGGCAAGGTTTTTTATTGAAATTCTTTTTGATAAATCTTTGATAACTATTGATGAAAATAGTTGTCACTTTTACATGCATGATCTAATACAACAAATGGGAAAAGAGATTATTAGACAAGAGGCACCATCAAATCCTTGTGAACACAGTAGATTATGGTATTATAAAGATGTTCTTAAAGTACTACATGAAAATTTAGCAAGACTCTTTACCTAGTCATCTATTTCTTGCATTTATAGTATAAGATTGTACATATATATTGTCATATACATTAAATTTATTGTGCTAATTTGGCAATATCTAACAATGTTGCTCCTTCAAACTTGCATTATAGGGAAGTGATAATATTGAAGGAATAATACTTGATCCACCGCAATAAGAAGTGGAGTGGAGTGGTATAGCCTTTGAAAAGATGAATAATCTCAAGATTCTTATCATTCGAAATGCCCAATTTTTAACAAGTCCTAAATATTTTCCAAATAGTTTAAGATTACTAGACTGGAAAGGATGTCCTTCAACCACTTTGCCTCCTGAATTTTCTCCTTCGAAACTAATTTGCTTGAAGCTATATGCAAGCCCATTCAGATTGGAAAAGCTATTCAAGGTACCTTTCCCCCCTTTTTTTTCATTATTTATTCTTTTGTCTAATATCTTTAGCCATAATAGTTTTCAGCTGAGAAACAAAAAGAAACTACTTTAAGTTTCCTTCTATTTTTTGAAAACATTCTTACAGATCTCCTGGTATTTTTAGAATACTCAAGCTAAAATAATTCCAGTATAAAAAATTATAATATATTAATAAAATTGAAAATTTAATTTTTCTTTTTTACCTTGCACAAATGTTTCTAAAACATACAATAACTTCTCTTATAGGCAAAAGTACATCTTTAATAATCTAACTTTAGATAATGTTTTATTTTGATCATTTAATTTTATCAAGCATCATTTTAGTCTTCTAACTCTTACACCATTAATTTTATTAACAAGAAATGATGATATCTAAATTTTAATATTTACAAAATATTCTCAAATGCTGATATAGTAAGTTTAATTGGTTTTTTTTTTTTTAAGGAACAATGATTGACACAAAATATCATCATTTGAGACTAATTATGTTAGAGCTAGAGGTCTAAAAAATGCTTTTTAGAATTAAAAGACCAAACTAAAACCTTGTATAAAGTTAGAGAACTAGAGGTATATTTTTTGTCTCTTATATGTGTGTGTGTGTGTGTGTGTGTGTGTGTGTGTGTTTGTTCTGTAAATGCAGATATACTTGTCTTTCTACAACACAAAAGGCATATGCATACTTGTACATCAATCTCTATGAAAATGACTATAAATGTGATTATAATAATATGCAATTGATTAAGTTTTGGAGAAAATGATAATTGAATATCTTTTCAAGCCAATCATTTCAATTGCAGACCTCCAATTATTGAAATTTCATTGGAGAATGATGGTCTTTATCTGTAATTAAAAAAAAAAAACTAAGTTGATAAAATTGCTCTTATCACTACTATATATTTGTCTATATTTAACGGTTTTTTTACCAATATTTAACAATTTGTAAATATCCGAGAGCTAAATATTTGTATATAACAGTTTTTAACAATTAAATATTGGGCACTTTATTTTATAGTTTTTTCAAATACAACCGTTATGTATAGGTCACTATATTTAATAGTTGTAAGGTAATGACTATTAAATATAGCTATTTATATTTAACGGTTTTTAAATAATAACCATTATATATTTTATAAAATATTTAACAGTTAAAATGACAAACGGTAAAGTATTTGTCACCAGAGGAAGGGTTTTATTTGACGGTTTTATGGAAAAACTGTTATATATGTATAATGCTTGATTGTTGTTGGCGAATAATTGTTAAGTATGTGTGACAATTTTTTTTTTTTGAAATTAGGGAGCTCACTTTCAATTAGCTCCCTACAAAATAACCTATAGAAACAACATATATATATATATATACCAAACACCCAAATAGATCCAGTTCTAGCTGAATGTATCCAAATATATACAAAATAATCAATTTCGATCAATAAGTGCTAACAAATTAAAACAAATCACGTTCATTCTATCTATACAATTATGAATACATTACATGGGTAAGGGAATATACATATGATCAAGTGTCCCTTTTTATTTTCCTGGTCTTAGTAATTTTAATGCTCTTTCTAGTAACAGTTGTTTTTTTTTTTTTAATTTGCGAAGCAACTTCCCCCTCTTTGATATTCAAATTCTTTTGTTGTGGTCATGCCTAATGTACAAAGCATCATCCTTATTGAATTTTGTTTCAAGTGATGACCCTTGAAAAGGATTATCGTTACTGAATTTGTAACCCCCTTCCCACCTTAGGCCGAGATTTACATTCATAAACACGTAATTAAGTTTGAATTAAAGACCGTAAGATGATTTGGGACTTATTCAAATTAAACTTCCCAAAATCAGGGTTTTCAAAAACTTTTACAAAACCTTATCAAAGCAGTCTCATATTCATCTTTCAATACTTAAATGGCCTGTACAGGTTGGTTTCATTCATACATATCAGAGTACAACATAAATTCCCGACACACTCGGGTTTCATTAATTACATAAGGGTTTACACAAAGGCACAAAGCCCACAATTCATACCCTTTACTTGGGGATTACACAAAACTACACTATATTTCCAAAATATACAACTATTTACCACAAAATATCCAATGAATTTTATATTGATAACCATTAACCAAAATAAACTCCTAAACTGGAGCTCTAACTGCTCTTTGTCGCCCGCTTTCCCTTAGATCCTTCAGCCCTGTCTAAAAATTATGTTTTTGGGAGAGTGAGATTCTAAAGAATCCCCATAGTAACAAATCACTCATAATATGCACAACATCAAATCATGAAAGTAAATCATAACACATAGCAATCCCAACAACAGTTGCAACAGCTGGGGTAGGTATCATGGGCATCGCCCCCCTATGACAGCTGAACTACTTGCTGTATTGCACATCCACATGAACATATCACATATATCACCACAGCTGGGATCCATATAAAACATTTCACAGCATAGCCCATAGGCTGGATACTCAACACAACACGCAACCCCATGGGTTGGATCTCAAATAGGAATCCACGATTCCATAACGTAGCCTCGGCACTTACAGCGGCAGTTACAACTGCAGGGGTAGGTATCATGAGCATTGCCCCCTACGATGGCTCACGCTGAACTGCTCGCACTGTAATGCCCTACAGCCGATAACAAATTCACAATGATAAACATGCATACCAAGTATCATACACAACATGAGAGAAAAGTCACTACCTGAGTCCTTCCATACATGTCCTGACGCCGGTCTCGCCCGAGTAGGGCAAATGTCAAATCCTATATTCATAATTAGGGATGAAGAGTTATACTCTATTCCAAGACTTAATTCACTTCATAACACTTAATTTGGTTATCAATATTGCTCTTTTAGAGTCATTAAAATACCCCTAACAAAACTCCTAAAGGGTTGGAAGAACTATCCCAAAGATCCCGTTTTGGAAGCACAAAAACTAATTTTTCACTACTGCACCTCGAGTGAAAATGGTCTCACTCGAGCATTGGTACGGTTACTCGAGCACACAAAACCTCACTCGAGCATTGTACGAACAGCACCTCAAGTGCTAGAAAGTGAGGACAGGAAGTGCTTGCCTGAGAGCACAAAAACTTTCAAGGAAGAGGATCACTCGAGTGAAGAAGATCTCACTCAAGTGAGAACTTAACACTCGCAAGTGTTAAAGCGCACTCTTAAATTTTGGATGCGAGTAACAAACCAAGGCGATAGATCAGCTAAAAAATACACCATCACTCGAGTGAGAGGAGGCTCACTAGAGTGAGAACCCTCAATACTTGCAAGTGAGGCAAGACTCTTGCCTCTCGCCCAGAAGTGCAACATGAAAACCGAAGGCCAGAGGGGAAAATACACTAACGCACTCGAGTGAGCTCATCCTCACTTGAGTGATGTTCTTCCCTTACTCGAGTGAACTCACTCTCACTCGAGTGAAGTTATCAGAAACCAGAAAACGAAGAAGGTAAGACAACACTTCCAGAATTTTTACCAAGTGATCCAAATGAACCCAAATACCAAACCAAAGCTACTCCCTCACAAACACACCCAAGGAATTCAATGGAATCATTAAAATGACCAAAATCCTACTCCATTATCATGCTTTGGTTTGAATCAACACAAATCATCAGTTTTCCCAAAATCACTAAACTTAACATTTCAACCTCCAATCAATCTATCTATTCAAAACTCATCTCAAAACACCATTTCCACAACTATATCATGCCAAACTACCCAATGACCCATATTTTCAAAAATAGGGCAATAATCCTAGAAATTCTAAACTTATTCATTTGGCATGAAACTTAGATAGATAGATTAGTCTCACTTACCTCTTTCACTTTGCCAAAGAAAGTTCTTGATCCACCAACCTTCAAAATTTCATGTGGCACAAATCAACACCAAATAGGCATACTATACATATCAAAATGAAGCTCTTCATTCAAGGAACAACATTAATGAAGAGAACTTGAGCAATGAAGGTCATTTACTTACCCAAATCACAAGCTTTTACTTTCTCTTTTTTGCCCAACAATGGCCGACGAATTGGAGAGAGAAAATGAGAGAGATGGAGTGAGAAAGAAGAAGCAATCATCATTCCCCTTCTACCCATACATGTCCAGCCGAAAAGAGGGAGAGGAAGGAGAGAGAAATATTTAAAAATTCAATTTGACTTTCCCACACTCCCTCCACATGTAAGCTTGTCAAGTGTCACACTACCATTGGCTCTCAGAAAGGTAAACACCCAATTAGCCACTTAATCCCTCCATTAGCCATTTTAATTATACATCTAATTTTCTCTGAGCTAGTAATTAATTTCTCCCTTAATTACTAACTCATGACCAATAATTCCATTCTTCCAATTTTCCACTAATTATGACATATTAATTAATATTGCCATAAAACACATAATTATTCCAATTAAATTCATAATTATCCACAATAATCATTATTAGCCCTTAATCAAAAATTGGGATATTACAGAATTCACCTCCGACATCCTCATTTATTTTATTTGATAACAAAACAATAGACCATTTTTTATTAGCAGGATCATGAACATAGAATACTTGTTTAGCATGAGAAGCCAAAATGAAAGGCTCTTCTTTATGCCCTTGCTTGTTCAAATTCAATTGTATCAACCTTAACTCATCCACTTTCAAAGCATTATTATTGTCAACCCACTTACACCCGAAAATTGGAGCATGAAATCCTATGTAATCCAACTCCCAAATGTGCTCAACCATGCCAAAGTATGACATATTAGCATAGATAGGATTCTTATCTTTTTCACTTATTGATACATGCATGGTGTTAGCAATAGCAGTTACCCCACTGATAACTCTCCATATTTTGTACATTTAAAGAATATTTTGAAAATATTTGAAGAGTTATTTAGGCAATTTTGGAAGAATTCAATGAGATTTTATTATTTTAGGATTAAATCAAGGTTGAGACATTATTTAGGGGATTTCAAATAAAACATCATGATTTCAAATTAAATAGAAATATTTAGGCTTAGAATAAAAAAAATTAAATAAGTGATAATACTTTAAAGTAAAGAATATGTTTTTTATCTTTTCTTTTATTTTTATTTTGTTGTTTCTTTTCCTATCCTAATTAGGCACGGTTGGTGGAGGAGATGAAGAATTGAATTGAAAGGTGCTCATTTAAAAGCTTAGGAGGACGATAGTGTTTTGGAAGGACTAAAAAGAAAAGAGAAAAGGGAGTTGACAAAGGGACACAGCGGAGAGTTGAAAAAAAATACAGAAAGGAGCCACAATATTCATTTCTAAATCAGCGGAAGGGGGAGGATCACGAGGTTGGTGGCGGCGACTTGGTTCAACATTTCTTGAGCAGAATCGAAGAGAGAGAGCGAGGAAGGCAATTGGACAGAGCAGGCACACAATGATTGATGATCTTGAGTGGACGATGGACTTCTGGGAGTTGCAACAGAGAACATGAGCTGCTAGGTTGGTGATTGACTTCCTGGAGTTGATTAAATGAAAACCAGAGAGCAATTTGGGTATCACAATGAGCCACTGGTTTGGGAAGCGAGAAGAGAGAGCTGAAAGTTCACTGTTCAGTCTGCCATCACGGATGCAGAAAAAGCTTGGTGAGCTGAAGTTGGCTGGCACTTGGGTTGGTCTTTTCCAATGGAAAAGTTGTGAACCTGGCCTCCCCTGAGCTATATCAGAGTTGACGGTCTATTGAAAGGAGCAGAGGAAGTGTTGCCAATTAGTATTGTATTGCTTCAATTTCATTTTCCACTCTCTCTTTCGTTGAATTCCAGTATGTTTCTGAATGTAGAATTTATTGTTGCTGATGTGATGACTCTGTTTAAAGCCATGTGTGGCTAGTTGTTTTTGAACCTAAAGTAGTTATGAACTAATTTGATGATTTGAGCAAGTATGAACTAATTAATTGTGGTTAGTGCTATTTTTGTTTACTTAATCTTATATATTTTATCTACTTTGTGCTTGATCACCACTAAGTATAAATTTGGAAAATTTAGATTATCCTTGGGAGAGGGATCTTAATTAGACCATAAGATTAAGTAATGTGGGATTAGAATTTATTCTAATTTGACAACAGGATAGGAATATACCTGTTGGACCCATATAACCATATTAGAGTGAAATTGGACATTTATTGCCTCGTGAGTAAATTAGTTAGGAATAACAATTTTAACTTGAGAGAGGAGTATAAGTGATTGGAAGATACTTATATTCATTTAAACTCTAGATTAACAAATTAACATTAAGTACTTTTAATTGGGTAAATACATGCTCTAAAACTTAAAGAAGGGATTAGCCACTCTAGATTGTTTGTATTAATTGAAATCTTTAAATCATTAGATTTGTTTCTTTTGCATTTGTTTAAATTGTCTTTCAATCTCTTTCTTTGATTTTCTCAACTTAAATGAAATGGGAATTTTAATGCCTAATTATCTATTACCTTGGATCTCTGTGGGATGACCTTGATTTGTTACTATACTATTCCAACGACCCGTACACTTGCGGTGCTTATTTAAAATTTAGTAGCATAAAGTTTTTGACACCGTTGCTGGGGATTCAAAGCAATTGGTGATTAGAATTAGAAATCCTTTAGTAATTTAAGCTTGAGCTTTGTGAATATTTTCATTTTTTTTTCTTGTGTGTGATTTGCTTTATTTTCATTGTTTTTTGTTTTTCTTTGAAAAAAAGTTGAAAAAAAAGGGATCATTCACATCATTCATTTAGCTCAACTAGTGATAAATTGGCATATCTTGGTTCTTTATTAGGAATGCATGTGGATGGAATAAGACAAGAAAATACAAATGCTAGTCGGATTGAAAATGTTGATTTTTCTCCTTATAATTGCTTTTCTTGTGTTTATTGTGGAGAGAGTCATTCACATGAGCATTGTCCATGTCACTTCCAGTCACTATATGAGAGATGATTTCACTAGGAACCAAACTTGTTTTGATCATTCTTTTTATCCTAGTGAAAGTTTTGAGTAGCAAGAGTCTTGGGATCCACATTTTAGCCATTATTCAAAAGAAATTACCCCACCTTTTTACTCTCATCATTATTCTAAAGAAAACACCCTTGAATATAAAGTCTAATCTAGAAAAGTTATTTGAGGTGTATGTGGAATCAGTAGAGAGGTCTAATAGAGAGAAAAAGGAATTTGTCACTGAATTTGAGTCAAGGGTCCAAAATATTGGAGTTTATGTGAATCAAATTGCTTCATCCATTGAAACTATGACTCAAGCTAATTCCTTAAGGATGATTGGCACTTCTTGTGTTGATGATAATCATTGTGAGGGAATTGAAGATGTGCAATTACATGAGACTTTTGACAATGGGAAAAATGAATGTGAGTCTGAGATTAATTTGGAAGAGAACAGTGGGTGTCCAATTGAGGTTCTAGTTGAAGAGCCTAATCTTTATGACTTTGATGTTGAGGTTAATGGAAAGACCCCAAGAGTTGTTGTGCATGACTCTCCTATTGACCCTTTGACTCTTACTGATGAGAGTCAAGTGGATTTTCTGGGATGCTCTAAATTTTTGGAAGTTCATAAATCTGTTTGCAAAGAAGTTCATGTTGAGCTTTACTTGAATTCAGTGAAAACTTGTACTTTAAAATTGTCTATGATTGAAAAAGTACAAGTAATTCACTTGAAAGATCATTTATTATGTCTAAAACCTTGTTGCCTGAAAAGGAATGAAGACAAGGTAATCACAGTGTTTGATACTTATGATTAGTGGTTTGTTTTGAGTAGTCTGACTGAAGACTATAAACTTAGCGGTTCTTGGGAGGCAACCCAAGGTTTAGTTTGATGTTTTGTTTTGATTTTGTAGGAGTTTTGTAGCTCCGGGTGATATATTCCACTTTGGTAGCCACAAGGAAGAACATTCAAGAGCACGAGACAAGGATTGAGAGGGAAGTTTTCTTCTACTTTTCTTTGTTTTTGTTTGAATTGATAGTTGATAACAAGTTCTGGACATGAGTGCTGGTTATAGTATAACTTTGCATGTGATTGATATTTGTAATTGACTATTGATTTGAGTTGTGGTATTTGTGAGTAGTGCTCTATTGGTGGAAATTTAAAATCTTTAAAGCTTCTACTATCCCTGCACTTGAATATGGTTATGTCTTCATCGCCATTACTTAGGATTACTTGTTCACATTGAGGACAATGTAACATTTAAGTGTGGGGGTGAGGATAACATTGATTTTGTATGATTTGTCCTCAATTTTGAAAATTTTCTTTGATTTTGCACATAAATAGAAAAATTTTGACAAATTTTGAACAAAAATTTTGCTTTTCATGGAAGATTGACTTTTACTTGTGAGCATTGGCAAAGTTGGTTTGATTTGAATTTGAAAATGATTGAGTTTAATTAGAATTTGGTTCTATCTTCTTAGAATGTTAGTAGATAAGCAAAGAATTTGGCTTCGATAATTGACTTTAGGATATTAAATACCGGTGAGAAACTTGAGCCTAAAGATTCATTTCTTTCAAGAGGGAGTACACTTATTGTGATTTTATCTCTAGAACTTGTCTTGAATCTCTTTTGAAGCTTAAAAATCCTTTTGCATGCACAAAGATGATTTAGGCATTCATTTCATAGCTAGTTTGGCCAAATGTCTATCCTTGTCATATGAAAATCCTTTGCTTTACCCCATTTGAGCGTTACTTTGGTTTTAAAAGAAAATTGCATAGAGTAAATAGCCCTTTGTTTGAGAAATGCCATTCTTATATCTTTTCTTTCCCATTCATTTGCTACTTTGGTTAGTGCTAAGTAAAACAATTTTTGAAAAGAGCGAAGGGATTAGAAAGTCAATGTTATATAAGTTGTGTAGATAGGAAAAATAAGAAATAGAAAGAAAGATAGATAGAAAGAAAGGTGTAAAAAAATAGAGAAAAAGAAAAAGAAAGAAGAGAGAGAGATATATATATGAAAAAAAATAGAAAAGAAACAAATGAAAAAAAGAGAAAATGAAAAAAAAAAGATTGTTTAGTTCAATTTAATAAAAGTTGTGTAGAATGTAAGTGAGTTTGTTTCTTTAAGTAATTATTCCTTCATTCTTCATGAATTTCATTAAGTTGCTTAGCACTAATTAGAGTACACCTCCATATCATTTGACTACTTTCATTTCATCATCTTACCCTATTCATTATAACCCTTGGAAAAGTCCTTTTGATTTGTGTGAGCAAGGGGATAATGTAGTAGAGATGGAGATAATAAACAAGCTTATGGTAGATGGGTTGCAATAAGTGGAAGAGAGTGAAACACAAGCCCTTTAATTATCTTGAGAAAGAGTGCAAACACTTCACTTGTGAGGAACATTCTATTATCATTTCTCCTTGCTAAATTACTTGCATTTCTACTTGCATTTTAAGAAGGTGGATTAAATCCAATTTTGTAGTGTTAGATTTGATAACCTTGCTTCTATGATTTTCTTTGGTTGTTTGATGTTTTGAAATCTGTAGGACAAGATTTGATGCAAGTGTGGGGGTGTATCCATTGATTCTATTTCGCATTTTGCTTCAGGCATCCAACTCTTTAGCATATAAGGTGTATCCATTAATGACGTAGTAGCTTGAGAAAAAAAGCACATGTCTATTCGGACCACGTGCCAAGAACATTACTTTCTCCAGAACTGAATTATGATCAACATTATACTTGTCATCCACGTCCTATTTCAACCATGCTATGAATTGTTTATTATGTTCTTTGGCATACCAACTCTATACTCTATTGGGGTTTTCCCTCCTAAACTCATCCATATGAATACCTACATACTCGTTAATCTCTTCAAAGTTGTGAAGTATGTATAGCTGTGCTTGCTCCCACTATTGGCTTCAAATAGCAGTAACGTTTGTCCCATCAACCCTTGTCTAGATGTCTTCCTTCATGCTGAGACACTAGAACACCAATATCACATCATCTTTCAAGTAATCGATACAGAATTCAGCTGCCTCTTTACAAATGTACTGTTCAACAATGCAACCCTCTGGCCGGCTTTGATTTTTCACATATCCTTTCAGGTCCTTCATCTTGTGCTTGACTAGGTACATCCATCTCATATAGACTAGCCATATAGTTGTACCTCTCTAACCAAGTGAACAGTTAGGTGCACCATTATGTCATAGAAAGCTGGAGGGAAAAACATCTCCAGCTCACACAAAGTAGTAACGATTTGGGTTTCTAACCTTAGCAATTTATTGGGATCAATCACCCACTACACAGTGACTTGAAGAAGAAACAAAGCTTCATGATCATAGCTCACACTTTATCAAGTAAAATTAATAAAGTTTTCCATCAAAGCATGGCAATATCGTAATTTTAGACCCTTCAGCTTTAAGTCCTTCATTGGCACAAGGTTGTTAATGTTTGGCGAGTAACCCTCTGGCACACTGAAGCAAGAAGCTCACAAAAACTTCTTTTTTCTTGTTTGGATAGTGTGAAAGCTGCAAAGTAAAGGAATGTATGAGATCCCCTTTCATCAGGTGCCAATTCCTCCCTTATTCCTATCTCAACCATGTCTAGTCTTGCATTTATGCCATCCTTCATCATCCTTAGAATATGGATTAACGTTCCAAAAAGACTCTCTCACATTTGTCTCAATGTGCATGACATTAAGAAAATGTCTAACATTAAGAAAAGTCCAATATGGTAAATCGAAGAAAATAGACCTTTTCTTCCACCTAATTATCCCAACATAGTTCCCAAATGGCTTCCCAAATTTATAGTCCATTTATTTCATTTTTTCAAAAACCTCCTCACTAGTTAAAGGTTCAAGTGCCATCCTTTAATATGATTCCCCATTGAAGTTTTCTCATACAGCGATACGGATAACCCTTTTGCCACCATCTGCGATGTCCCATATAGGAATTCTTCATACAATGCTTCAACCTGATTGATTGTGTACCCTCTTTACAAATCGGGCATCCAAGTTGGCCTTTAATGTTGTACCTTGACAAATTACCATACACAGGAAAGTCATTGATTGCACCAAACAACATGGCTTTCATATTGAATGCTTCTTTCTAGTGAGCAACATATACAGCCTACCCTTTGTCCCACAACTTCTTCAAGTCTTCAATTAGTGGCGCAAGTTATATACACCTATGTCATTCCCTTGTTGCCTTAGCCTTGAGATTAGAATTGACAACATCATGTACTTCCATTCCATTGAGCCATAGAGGGAGGTTATATATAAACAACATAAAAGGCCATGTTCTATGGGTACTGCTCTACATCCCAAATGGGTTCATCCCATTAGTAGCCAATGCTAGTCGGATGTTTCTTATTTCTTCAGCAAATTTGGGATACTCAAAGTCAAACTTACTCCATTCCACAGAGTCTGTAGGATGCCAAAGCATTCTTGAATCCTTTCATCTGTATGCCTCCTTAAATTTTTTGCATCAATTGCATGCTATATAAGCATCTAAATCTAGGTATAATTGGAAAATGCCATAACGCCTTCTCTAGACTCTTACCATTCAATCGGTAGTGTGAGGCAGAACACAAAGGTCACTCAGTTAATAATTCATACTCTTTTCTAAACAGAAAAAATCGTTGGGGCAAGCATGTATCCTTTTATGACTCAAGCCAATGGTTCGCATCACTTGTTTTGTATCATAAGTCTTGGTTCAGAAATCGCTTCTCAGTGGTAGCATTATTCTCAAAAGTACAAGCAATTCTATGAAGTCTAAGTCACTCAACACATATTTTGCTTTATAGTTGTACAAGTTCAACACTATAGATAAAAATGTGAACTTAGTACAATTCTCATACAAAGGCTTCTCTTTATCCTCTCAAACTTTTATGGGCATTCACTGAATTTTCCTTCAATTATATCAGCCATATCTTGAAGACGATTGTCCTCAAATGTACTTATGTCAAAATTAGGTTATTCATACTTTTCCAAATTCGGCCCGACTAGTATTGCTGCCAACATCCTTCCCCCATGTTTTGTCTAATTGGTATAAGTCTAGTCAATTCCATACATCACCAAGTGTAACTCACAATTGTCTAGATCAACAAGCTTCACAATGCCACACTTGACAAAAGGACAAATAATGAAACCACGATTGTCGACATTATTACAAATCCCAAAACTTATGAAATCCCCACCCATCCCAGTACTCCTTCAATAGACAATTAGCAAGCATCCATTCTTTATTTGCAATCTCTATCTAGAGCATATGCAAAAAAAAAATATATATATTTACATACTCTTTACCCAAATCAAGAGTAACAAATAACAACTTTAGTAATAAAAAGCATTTAAAATTAGTGGCAAAACCCTACACACATACAAAATCACTCAAAACACAATCTCTGCATACTCTTTATCCAAAGCAATTTAAAAAAAAAAAAAAAGAGCTGAAAAACCACTAGTAGGAGAAACTCAATTGAACTCACCTTTAGCAAGAAGAGAAGAGCTCAAACAATGAACCCATGAACCTTGGAAGAAGAAACCAACCTAGACGCCACTTGTAGGAGCACCCACGAACCTAGAAAAGCTCTAGAACCCACGAAACCCACGAATGGTGAACGACGAAGGAGAGCTATGACGGAGAAGGGAGCAAAACCACCAAGGGAGTGATGGAGGAGAGTGAAATGGTGGTGGAGGAGCTAGAATAGAGTAGTCGGAGATGTAGAAGTAAGCTCTCTGTAACTTTGTGAGTTTCAAATGTCAAACGAAAATGGGTCTGGGCGTGTTTATAAAAGAATATATTTAACAATTGTTATTAAAGAACTATTAAGTATATTACATTTGACGGTTCTTTTTGAACAACTATGAAATATGCATCACCTATATTTGACGGTTTTTCATAAACAACTGCCAAATAAAAGATACCATTTTTCCCAAAAAAAGCAAACTAATATATAACAGTTGGACTATGAAACGTTAAATATTTTCTCATATACTTAACGGTTGTTTTGAAAAACCGTTATATATATCATTCTTGAAACCCTACCTCTACATATTTAATGGTTTCATTAAAACTTTAAGTATAGACCATCCAATATAGACAAATCTATAGTAGGGTGTGAATTATGCATCTTTATTAAAACTGTTAAGTATAGAGCGGAAAATATGACAAATCTATAGTATTATATGAATTATGCATCTTTACAAATGAGTTACTTGAAATTCACTACTAAAGCTATGAAGCTATGCATTCTCAGTAGTCCAGAGTTAGGAGCAAAAGAAAAAAAAATGCTAGGGCCATAGAAGACACACACACACACACACATACACATTGTTACTTATGCTCAGTTTGGTATGCTGGAATTGGGCTGTTGAAAATAGAAATGGAATTTAATTGCCTTCCTTAAGTGTGTTTGGTACAGCTAAATGGCCCATGGAATTCATTTCCTTGTGGAAGCCAAACCCACTAATTCCATAAAATTGGCTTCCATAAAAAAGTAAAGATTTCTAATTCCATGTGACCAAATTCCTTTTTTCCCCTTCAACTTCATGTGACTCATCCCACCACCACCCACCACCTTCTCCCTCGTCCTTTTACTGTCAGTGAGATCCACTGGTGGCTTGTGCTCACAAACATAACAGCAACGGCCACCAACAGTGGCAACATTTCCATGGATCTCTAGCTTTGTCTTCTTCCAACTTCATTTCGCCTTCTTCCCGGTGTTTTCCTTATTTTGCTTCTTCAATTGGATTTTGTGACGTCATTTATGTCTTCTTTCCCTTCTTCAGATTGGTTTTCTTCAACGAAATTGTGTGACGGTGCCAACATCATCTTCCCCTTCTTCAGATTTGGAAACCAACAATGGTTCCAAGATTTCTATCAAGGTTTATTATGTCTTCACCCATTTCTTTTGGTTCTACTTCATTCTCCATTATCTTTGGCGAGCACAACCCAGCTGTTGTTGGGACTACGGTGGTTCTGATGATGTTGTTGTTCCAACTTGGGTGGGTGCCTGGAAGGGGGTGCTTGCTTTTTAGGGAAGAATTTTTTATTTTCAATTTAGAAGGGCATTTTGGTCTTTTACAATATAAGTTATGCCATATTCCACTAACGTACCAAACATACTTTTAATCCCCATATTCATATTCATATATCCATATTTATTTTCATATCTATATCTATTTTTAATCCATTTTCAATTAAAAAAAAAACAAATTTCACTGCGCCAAACGGGCACTTAGTTTTAAAAAGTGATTTATTGAGAATTCAAAACTAAATTAAAATTTTGCAATTTCATTAGTCCAAAGCTGTGAGAAGGAAAATTTTGTGAACTCAATTTTTTAAGGAAGAATGACAAAAAAAAAAAAAAAGAGAGCTTTGAAAATGTAAAATTTCAAATAAAGTATTTCCCCATAAAATGAGTTGTGAATTACTTATCAAATCTTGTCATTGCTACATCAATCTTGGTAATAAAGCCTGATTTGGGATTTTATAATTTTAAAGTTATTTTTCTGTCATTTTCCCCATTTTTTAATTCCATATGAGGACTAGAGTCCTTCAATAAAATTTCAATAATTGAAAATATGCAATCAAAATTAGGAAAATACTTATGTCTAGTTCATTATATCCATTTCATCAAGTTTTTCAATCATATGTGACCATGTGTCCTATTTTGAATTATTATCCTTTAACCATAAACTCATAAAAAAAATAGAATACATGGTCATGTGTGATTGGAAAACCTGATATAATGGATATATGGAATTTGATATAAGTATGGTCCTTAAAATTATTGACTTAACTAGATCTAAGTTTTCGTTTTCCCAAACTGTTTATATTATTATATGGTGATTGGAATATTTTAGATAGAAAATACAACAATAACAACAAGCTTAATCCCAATACTTACACTTCTTTTTTTTTTTTTTGGCGAGGTTTGTATACGTGACATATTTGAACTTATCAAAGTGTGAATTCGTTACTGAAGTACCTGACATGTCTGAATTTCAAAATTTAAAAACATTAATCCTCAGTAAGTGTCACAATCTGACCAAAGTTCACTATTCGGTGGGATTTCTCTCTAAGCTTAAAAGATCAAATGCTAGTGAATGCCCCATACTTACAAGCTTCCCCACATATATGAAATCAACATGGCATCTCTTCAAGAGCTTGACCTCAGTTTATGCAAGAGCCTTGACTACTTCCCACGTATAATAGGAAAGATGGAAGAACTAATAGCAGTTTCGGTAGCAATGACTGGTATTAAAGAGCTCCCACCTTCCATTATAAATCTTTCAGAAGCTTTATAGTTTAGATTTAAGCTACTGCAAAAGTCTTAGTGAGCTTCCAAATTGCTTATTGACATTGCCAAATCTTGGGGGATTTTCAGTTGGCAGAGATTCACCCTCTTGGTAGAGAATCTTTTAAGAAAGTGATGCTAAAGAGCCAACCAGTAAGCTTTGAAAACATAGAGACCTAGAATCTCGATAATTTTGGTCTATTGGATGAAGATCTTCACCTAATTTTGAGATGTTTTCAGAATGTGCAAGACTTATCTCTATCGAGAATGATTTTGTCTCACTTCCTGAATGCATTAAAGAGTGTGCGAATCTGAAGGTGCTAGAATTAAATAAGTGCAAGAGGTTAAGAGGACGTACCGGAGCTGCCATCGACGTTGGAAAACATAGCTGCGAGGAATGGCACGTTGTTAACTACGGTGTCGTCAAGCCGTTTGTGGTCTCAGGTTTTTTTCATGTTTTTTTATATTTCCCTTTTATTTTGCTATTTTGTGTGACAGGTTAGTGACGAGGCCTGCAAGTGTATGGTGTCGAACCCATAGAGAGACCGTGTTTCCGCTAATAGATTTTTATAAGATACAATTTAGAGATTGACTAATATAGCTGTTCAAAAAAAAAAACATTTAATATATTTTTTTCAATTTTTACCCGAATTAATTATATACCTCTCTCCTCACTTTTTTCCACTCATTTTCTCTCATCACTTTTTCGACTCATTCTCTCTCCCACCCAGTTTTATAAATAAGGGTATTTTCAAAAATAAGTTGCATTTTTATTATATTTATTATTTTTAACTAATTTTAGCTAATTTTTTCATTTATACAATTCGGTTATTGGTATCTTATATAAAAAGGAACAGAGAGAGAGAGAGAGAGAGAG
>OY979701.1:46885558-47148826 GCA_963855925.1 Inga laurina | reverse complement strand
AGGTTGATCATAAATATCATAGAAGAACTTGTAAAACCCTCAATAAAACTGTAAACCACAAAATTGGCAAATTTTTTCCAATTTCTCCTACAATATTTATGAGTCAAACATAGAATTTTCAATTTTTCATGTGTAATTTTGCACAAGTGCTTTAGGGGACTTATTAGTAATTAATTTGCTTATCTGAACCTATACATAATTTTCCCTTTTGTTTTTTTTTATTTTGTATTTTCATTTTTTTATCAAGACCATGGGTCGGGGTCCATGAATTTGTCTTCTATTTGAATTTATTAGGTGTCTTTAAAGGAATTGGGCCTAGGTATGTTTGGGTTTTTCATTAGGGTTTTATTAGCTTGACTTAACTTTCAAGCTAGGGTTTCAAGGAGTAGGAGTTTATTTTAGTTAAGATTCTTTGCCTATTTAAAGATCTCAATCAGATTATTTTATGATCTCTTTTAGATTATTAGTCTATTTTATTTTCAACGATAGTGCGTAATCTGAAGGGCTTTATTAAGAGGATAACTATAACCTATTTTTAGCTCCCTTTGTATGTATTTCTTCATCTGGGAAAAAGAATTAACATGATCAGTCTCTCTTTATGTGCTGATCAGCCTTTGCTCTTCAAGTCTATCAATTTTTTTCTCCTATTTTCTATGGAAATATATGTTATTTTGCAAAGCAAGAAATTAAAGAAGGAGGAACCCACTAGGTTTAAAAAGTGTAGGACAGCTTACATACCACTCCTACAAACATGGAGAAAGCATAGATGTAACCAATCCATGATGGGTCTCCTCGTTGCATCGACTGCATAAGATTTCAAAATATCTTGTTCAAGGCACATTTTACAAACCTTAGGGCATAGGATAAGTATAAAGCTAGAATGAAAGACTTAACAACATGACCTTCATTTTGAAATAAGGAAAATCTGATAATTACAAACATTGTTATTTTCATACCATCCAGTCGGGAAGCAAATGAATATCTTCATATTCTCAGTTAAGGAAATCAATCGGATAATTTGGGTTGCTGCAAATTAACATGGTCCTGCTTGTTCATATTATATGGAGTCAGGACTGTGGTTGATTATGATCTAATGCAGAGATAGTACATGACCAAAGCTAACAGGGATTCCTTTTCTTTTCGACGTTGATAAACAAGATCTTTACAGTATTTGATAGAGATCTAAGCAAGCATGGGGAACCCACAATTATAGACCCACTACCACTAGAATTTCTTGCGGCTATCCTAGATGAGGCTCCATCAACATTCATAAATGGCTATCTTGACTGGGTCTTAGTCAAGTAGTAAAATGACATGTACGCAGTAATATGGTGGTTAAAGTTGGATAGACAAGCCAGAATATTTTTCTTTGCCCCTTCATTTCTTATGGACAAAGTGATTTTTCCCCTGCATTGTTCTCACGTGACAAATCCAGGTTTTTCCCTCTATAGTAAAAAATGAATAATTCCTAGTTTATATTATGCAAAATAGACTTTGGTCAAAAAGAATAAGATTATGCAAAATAGACTTAGCGGATGTGCTTCTGATGATTCTTTGTTTGTCTTTTCTTTTTATTACCCCAGTAACAATATATCAATTTTATTTAATAAAAGTTTCTTGTTGCTAAGTTTTCTTGGTGGTCAAATATATGGTAAAAGTCAAATTCTCGGAGACCAAGAAAAATAAATCTTAGAATACAAGGCCAAAAAATAGGATGAACTAATAAGTAGGCCAAGGGACCCAGAATTATTAGAAAGCTCTTCCCTTCAGTTTGTTTTTTTTTTTTTTTTTTTTGGGAAAAAATGAATAAAAGATTGTGGGAGTAAGTTTGGAAACAGTTAGGAAATAATGTAAATATCCCACTTAATTAGGGATTATTAGTATCCCACATAATTGAGGATTATGATTAGTATCAATCACCATAATGAGTTATAATGAGCCATTAATGCTGAGGCTCCTACTTTGTATATAAATACCTAGTGTATACATGAATAAAAGAAAACATCTTTAGTGAATATTCTAATTACATGGTATCAGAGCCTAAGAGCTCTCTGCTTTTCGTTTTTTTCCGGTGCTGTTCTGTTTTCTGGTTTTCCTCTGTCCGTCACTGTTCACACCAGAACACGCGTCCCATAGCGAGCCTCTCCGTCGTCCAATCGGCCATTCCCTGGAGGATCGCCGCCGTCTGAACTACGCGTGGCCCTCACGCGCCACCTCCCACCTCTCCGGAGTTCCACGCGCCGGCGCGTGAGGGCGGTTTCCAGCGTCTTTTCTGCCGCCGATTGCTGCGTCGGGGTCGATTCACTGCTGCCATTCTTTCCCTGGTGGTTTCATGCCATGGGTATCAACCGTTTGCAGTGTGGTTGTTGTTTTCTCTCTCTTTGCTACTGTTGCTTGTGTCATTGCCTCTGTCTCTGGTGTGTTTCTGCCCTCTTTGGATCTTTTCACTTGTTTGGAAGCCTATTTGGTTATCGCGTCTGCCTTGTTCGGTGTTCCTCGTATTTTGGGGGCTGTTTGGTTATTGTGGTTGTGAAACCATTTTTTGGTTGGTTGCTTCGTTGGTGTGTGTACTTGTTTGGGGCTCATATTTTTTGGTTTGGTGCTATCTACTTGCATTAATGGCTGATTCCAAGGCTAGTGTCACTACTGAAATTGTTCTTGTGACTAACAAAATCACTAAACACAAATTGACTTGGACAAACTATATGGATTGGAGCAAAACCGTCCGCATGTACCTACTTAGTATTGAGAAGGAGAGCCATTTTACTGATACGCCCCCTACGGATGACCCTAAGATGACTTGGGCCCGAGCTAATGCCCGTTTGTTCTTGCAAATCCAGAATTCTATTGGCAGCGAAATCCTTCCCTCGGTTATTCACTGTAATACTGTTAAGGAACTTATGAGTTGCTTGGAATTTCTGTAGTCTGGAAAAAGCAATATTACTCGCATTCATGACGTCTGCAAGGGATTCTATCGTGCTGAACAACAGGGCCGTTCTTGGAAGACCTTTTATGTGGAGTTTAAGAAAATGTATGAAGAGTTGAAGATGTTAATGCCGCCTACCACTGACCTTCAGGTCCAAGTTTATAATATGGAGAAAATGGTGATTCTTAGCTTTCTTACTGCCCTTAATCCGGCCTATGAGACAGTTCGTTCCCAGGTTCTGTCTAGTTCTGAACTTCCTTCGCTTCAGGATGTGTACTCTCGTGTGCTCCGTGCAGATAGTCTCTTACACCCGGCTTCTGCTCCTAATGCTAGTGCATTAACTGGCCGTGGTCCCACTGATAACCGCCACCAGAACTTCTTGACATCTGGAAATAGTACATCATCCTCGACCTCTGCTGATTCACGGAACCAAGGTCCTCCTCGCTCAGGCAACAATCCCCCGACCCCTGGTCCTATTGTTTGCTTCTATTGTAAAGAACCTGGTCATACCAAACGTTACTGTCATAAGTTGCAAAACAAGCTGCAACGTACTGGAGCTGCTCATATGGCACAATCCTCAAATCAGTCTGCCAATGTTCCATCCACTCCGAGTGCACTTGCTACCAGTAAAGGTGACTCATGCCTTGCTACTTCTTCCTCGAAGTGGATCATCGATTCCGGTGCCACTGACCACATGACAGGTAACCATCATTTGTTCTCTACGTATGCACCTTATGCCAACCCCTCATCCATCACTATTGCCAATGGTTCTGCTTCTCGTGTCCTTGGATCTGGCACTGTTACACCTACATCCTCTGTTTCTTTATCGTCTATCCTTAATGTTCTTGACCTTGCTTTTAACCTTTTGTCTCCTAGCAAGCTTACTCGTCAGTTGAACTATTTTATCTCACTTTTTCCTGACCATTTTGTGATTCAGGATCTTACGATGAAGTGGATTATTGGTAGGGGATATGAATCTCGCGGTCATTACTTTCTTGATAATTGGGTGCCGCGTTCAGTTGCTTGCTCTAGTGGTTCCTCTCTGTTTGACGTTCATTGTCGTTTAAGTCATGTGTCATTGTCATACTTGAAGAGGTTGTATCCTCAGTTTCATCATTTGTCGTCCTTAGAGTGTGAGTCGTGTCAGTTTGCCAAACACTACCATGTTCACCTGGCACCTCGCGTCAATAAACGGGCTGCGTCCCCCTTTGACTTGGTTCATTCTGATGTTTGGGGTCCTTGTCCTGTCATGTCCATGTCTGGTTTTAAGTACTTTGTTACTTTCGTTGATGATTTTTCTCAAACCACCCGGCTTTATTTAATGAAAAATCGTTTTGAGTTATTTTCTCACTTTTGCAATTGTTGTGCCGAGATCAAAACTCAGTTTGGTGTCTCTGTGAAAACCTTACGAAGTGATAATGCTAAAGAATATTTCTCCACCCAATTTCACGACTATATGCTTACACATGGCATGCTTCATCAGTCCTCCTGTGCAAATACACCTGCTCAGAATGGTGTAGCTGAAAGAAAAAACCGGCACTTATTAGAAGTTGCCCGTGCTCTAATGTTTCAAATGCATGTTCCTAAATCCTTTTGGGCTGATTATGTGTCCACCACCTGCTTCCTTATTAATCATATGTTATCTCCTGTTCTTAGTGGTGACATTCCATACATAACTTTGTTTCCTTCCAAACCCTTGTTTCCTATTGATCCCAAAATCTTTGGTTGTGTCTGTTTTGTCCGAGATATTCATCCCTGTGTCACTAAACTTGATCCCAAATCTCTCAAGTGTGCCTTCCTTGGCTATTCTAGGGTTCAGAAGGGTTATCGGTGCTATTCTACCGATCTTCGACGCTATATTGTGTCTACAGATGTTACTTTCCATGAGTCCACTTCGTTCTTCCCTGTCCCTACTCTACCTCCATCTTCTACCCCTGACCCCGATCTTGATCACCTCTTAGTGTATGAGGTTCATTCCCTACCAGTGCAAGAGTCTGTGCCGGCCCCTGCTCCACCTCCGATCCACCATGTTTATCAGAGATGTCCTAAGGAAAGTAATGCCACTGCTCGTCTTCTGACCTACCAATACCCGCCTCAGCGCCTGATCCGCACTTAGCCCCTTCACCTTCTCCTGTCTCTGACTCTGTACCAGTGCCTGATACTCTAGATCCTACTGCCCCTTCTGCTAACCTGCCCATTGCCCTCCACAAAGGTAAACGCACTTGTACGTATCCGATTTCCTCGTTTGTTTCCTATAATTACCTGACGCCCACATCCTGTTCCTTCATAGCTTCCTTAAACTCTCTGGCCATTCCCACCAATCTTTCCCAAGCCTTGGCCCATCCCGGTTGGCGTGCTGCGATGGAAGAGGAAATGATGGCCCTTGATAAGGCTACTACCTGGACTCTTGTTGATTTACCTCCTGGAAAGAAGGCTATTGGGTGTAAATGGGTGTTTGCCGTTAAGACGAAAGCTGATGGCACCTTGGAATGATTGAAAGCTCAATTGGTTGCTAAGGGTTATGCTCAAACGTATGGCGTTGACTACTCTGAAACTTTCTCCCCTGTGGCCAAGTTGTCCTCTGTTCGTCTTTTTATCTCTATGGCAGCTACCCATGGATAGGATCTTCATCAACTGGATGTTAAGAATGCTTTTTTAAATGGCGATCTTCTTGAGGAAGTATACATGGAGCAACGGCATAGCTTTGTTGCTCAGGGGGAGCATGGCAAGGTATGTCACCTTCAGAAGTCTTTATATGGTTTGAAACAGAGCCCTCATGCTTGGTTTGACAGATTCAATTCTGTGGTTAAGAAGTTTGGTCTGAACCAAAGTAAATGTGATCATTCTGTGTTTTATCAACGAACGGATGCTGGCATGATTCTCTTAGTAGTCTATGTCGATGACATTGTTATTACAGGTAGTGATATGTTAGGGATCTCATAACTCAAGGCCTTTCTTAATTCTCATTTCCAAACAAAGGATTTGAGTCCGTTAAAATACTTTCTTGGGATCGAAGTTATGAGAAGCAAGAAAGGCATTCTCCTAACCCAACGGAAGTATGTCCTTGATCTATTGAAAGAAACTAGGAAACTTGGGGCAACACCCAGTAGCTATCCCATGATTCCTAATCCCTTTTTGGACATTAATGATAGTGTGCCGTTTGATGAACTACTCGAGGATGTGAGAAAAAGGATTGATCCTGAGAAGATTAAACCGTTTGCCTACCCTGAGCGATACCAAAGGTTGATTGGAAAATTAAACTATCTCACGGTAACTCGCCCTGATGTAACCTTTCCTGTTAGTAGACTTAGCCAATTCATGGTAGCACCGACCGTTGCTCAGTGGGAAGCTTTGAAACATGTCCTGCATTATTTGAAGGGGTCCCCTGGTCGTGGTATACTCTATACGAATCATGGTCACATAAAGATTGAGTGTTTCTGTGATGCAGATCATGAGGGGTCAAAGACAACTAGGAGGTCCACCACAGGCTATTGCGTTCTTGTTGGTGGAAACTTGGTATCTTGGAGGAGCAAGAAGCAGGACATAGTGGCCAAGTCTAGTGCAGAGGCCGAGTATCGGGCCATATCCCAGTCCGTACAGGAGATTGTGTGGATTCACTAGCTAATGAAGGAGGTTGGTCTTGCCACGTCATTGCCTGCGAAGTTGTGGCGTGATAATAAAGCTGCCTTACACATAGCCTCCAACTCCGTGTTCCATGAACGTATGAAACACATTGAGATTGATTGCCACTTTGTACGTGGTAAGATCAAAGAGAATTTTATCTCTACAGGACATATACCATCTAGTGATCAGTTGGGTGATTTTTTGACTAAGGCCTTGGATGGCACACGGGTTGACTATCTTTGTAACAAGTTGGGCCTGATTAACATCTATGCTCCAACTTGAGGGGGAGTGTTAGGAAATAATGTAAATATCCCACTTAATTAGGGATTGTTAGTATTCCACATAATTGGGGATTATGATTAGTATCAATCACCATAATGAGTTATAATGAGCCATTAATGCTGAGGCTTCTACTTTGTATATAAATACCTAGTGTATACATGAATAAAAGAAAACATCTTTAGTGAATATTCTGATTACAGAAACAAATTCAACGTTCATCTCTGATAACAGTTTTTGTTTATTATTGAGGAGTAGTATGCTTTCCAAGTCCTGGTCAAGAGAATTTCTAAACACAACAATTCATTTGTCTGGTTCATCCTGTTTATTTCACAAGCGTGTTTGCTTTTGTAGATTATTTTTATCATCATAAAGAGATTGGACAGCTCTTATGCACATTAATAGACCTTTAGCGATTTGTTGCCATGTATTGAGCTTTTCTAGTAGGTTATGGTTTGTGGATTTCTAAATCTAGATTCTGTTCTTTCCAATGGTCATGGAGATAAAGAAACTTACTTTTAATAGATTATTCAGCAAAATAGGGCCCACAAACTGAGAAAGATCATAGCTAATCTGCAAGAAATTATCACTGATAAGATCCCAAGGAGTCGGAAAATGCAAAAGTACAATGTTATTACATGGTTTTAATGTGCTATGATATAATAAGATACGGGGTATGTTGTCCAGAATAAACCAAATGCAAATGAGATTGAGATTTTACTGACTGCTATAAAGACAAGTGAAATGCCAAAACCCACAAAAAGGGTTTAGACTTTAGAATTTGCAAGTCATAAGAAACTAAATATGATTTCTTGGCAAACCTGAATTTCTTTCCAGCTCACCATTCTCTCTGTAATGAGGAATTAGGATATATGCTTCTGACGTTTCCAAGAACTTATTTAGCCCCAAATAGAGTAGCTATTAAATGATCTAAGCCTTTGAAGACTGATAGAACTTACTAATCAGTTAGTTCAAAATATAACTCCTTCAATAGCTATTTTGTTTTTAGCCATTAATAGATTCAACTGCTACGTTCATAAGAGGCCTTAGCATATAAAGACTTCTTATTGCTGTAAATTATCAATAACATAGATATGCAGTGACACTAATTCAATTTTAAACTCCTAATTGAAATTTAATAGTAAGACCGCAGTATCATGCAATTCATGTTTAGAAATCCTTGTCTCATTTCTAACCTAACCAGTACTTTTGGATACAAAAGAACAGATACACAATATTGTGAAAAGAAAGATTTCCCTTTTCAGGTTTTCAAAATATCAGCTTATCTGTATATTGCCCAAATGTTAATATCAACATATCAATCATATTTTCTCGATGGAGAATCAAAATAATTCACCATATACAATCGGAAAAGTCATTATAAGGATAGATGACTATTCTTCATATCTCAGACCAAGAATATATAAATTATCAATGCATTTATGTAATAAATGACTAATGTTGACAACAGCATTAGCATGAAGTTTTTAATGTAATATGAATTTACAGTGTCAGTTAATTTTATTTCATTTTCTTTTAAATTATATTATTAAAAAAAAAATCCCAATAGTGTTTGGTCATGGAAATAGCAAGCATTGACAACACATTCACTTATAATTATGCAGTACTAAAAAACCTAAAACGATTTAAATGAAAAGTTGAAAATGATCACCTTATAAACGCCTCCCCACCAAAACCTACATGAAAATTCAAGTGAAATCAGATGACCTAAGAATAAGGGAAACTTTTCCAATATTAAATATATCTTGAACAGACCAAGTACAGATCAAACATTTAGACAGAGTAGAATATCATGAAAAAAAATAGCACATGTGTACCTTTTTCCAAGGCTATTATTTAATGCTCTTAAAAGCCAAGGCTTAGACCTCTGACATTCTAACATCCAACACTTTTGGAACCTACAAAAAAAGAAAATACCATGCATGATAGAAACAGGAAGAACAAATTTCATATCAATTGACACAGAAACGAAAAAGGAGCAAGTGTGCAAACTTTTCAAAAAGCGTGTCCGTTTGATCCCATGTGTCTAACTTCCAAACATCATTTTCAGTGATGGGTTTTCTATAGCCTTGTTGCATGAGTGGAGTCATCCAACCGAACAATAATTCTACAGACAGTGAAGAAAAAGAAGGCAGATCAAATTATCATGACAAAAAATTTCTTGTTACAAAAAATTAAAAATACTTCAGCTGCCAAAGATATTCATTACTTAGCTGTTCAATTTTTGTTCTTTTTGTTCTTTTTCACTCTCTCAGTGATCAAGAAAAATGCAAGGGAGAAAAAGCATGATGCCCAACAGGCAATAAGTAAATTGTCCACATTTTCCACAACAGAATTTTCAATCATAAAAAATAATTTTCAATATCTAGATAATATAATTAATAGCAAACCTGAGATTTATATATTCTCTTTCCTTTCACATGTGTTGAAAATCTCAGTCGCAAAAAGAAATTGGAAAAATCTGAAGTTCAGGCATTACATACTGGAGAATACGTTAACATGTCTCTCGGGGCAAACTTCTTGTTCTCCGTGATGTGGTTCATACTCAGCATTCTCATGAAAATCTTCTTGTGCTGTTACATAGCCAGCATAAGGAACTAAACTGGGAATGTAAACAAGAAGGAGAATCCCAAATAGCACCTACATCAAAAGGGTATCCCCAAATAATTCCTTCGTTCAGTTCATAAATAGCTCAACAATATAGCATGCTTCCCACTTGTTTCATGGTGACTTATATAGACCATTCTCACCCCAGTTTAAATAACCTTACAAGAGTCTCAGTCTTAAACCACACCTCCCAAGCTCAAAGAGCCCGAAATGCAGGATAAGACTTGATATAGACTTGATTAGTCAGCCTGTTAAATGTTCCATACGTTACCTGAACACATTGATATGGTTCAAGAAACCTGTCAAAATGGAGCTCCTATAGTATCAGGAGTTCCTTACTGTCTACTAGTCATAGTTTGTATTACTTTAGGAGTCCATTTCTGTCTAGGAGTCAGAGTTCCTCTCTCTTTTGCAGGAGTCTCATTGACATGTTTTATAATTACCTTTAAACGTTTACCAAGTAATTTAATCTCTAAGTTTAGAATAATGTGAATAAGACATGTTTTATGCACAAACCATTTCCATTCATTACATGTTAGTTAAAAAAAGGGCGGCCCATTGCATAAGTCAAAAAGTGAGGAGAATCCCAAATAGCACCTACATCAGTTAATATCCAATATTTCACAACATTTATTTCTGTAAAATCACTCATATTGTCTCCCTAAAGTGCCTAAATTTGCAGCCAAAGCCACAGTTTCCAAATCAGATATTAAAAGACAGTATTGACAGATATTTAAATTATAATTTAAGTCTAAATTGTCTTGATATAAAGATGCATAAATACAAGCTGAAATGCTTTGAGATTTTAAAGGGCTCCAAAGCCAACCCAGGCAATCATTACCAGGCAGTTTCTGTTTCAATATTTTTATAAAGTATCTAACACTGGTTACCAACTTTAATCAGGAGTTCATCTTTTATCACTGCATTGAAGAAATAAAGCAAAATTCAACTATAATGCATCATATATAGTACTTTACTTCAACAAAGTGAGGAGAAATCGAAAAAGACCTGGCAGAACATAGTGCTGATGAACAGATACAGGGCAGATCTGCAACATTAATATCAAAGAATAAATATGATGTTGGTGCCACATTCTGATGCAATCTTTGCTTCAATAACTATGTTGATTGTTCAAAAATCGAATGAATTGTAAATTTCAAAAGTGAACACATTTAAAGAAATTTGTTTCTTAAACAAAACCATTCCATATACCAAATACACTTGTTGCAATCATCTGATTATGGAAATGCATTGAAAACTCTGTTAGAAAGGAAGATATATTATTGGAGGGCAATACTTTCTCTTGTGAAAGACTAATATACAACAATCCAGAGAGAAGGAAAAAAGACTTAAACCTCCAGCAAAGTTGGATTCCTGAATCATGATACAGAGAAAGTTGTGATTTTTCAACAAAAGATCACCTCAATAGGTGCTATGTGATTAGGAGTTCATTCATGCTGAAAATAATCTATTCCAGGACCTATCAATAATCTAAGACACCTTTTCTCCTGTTCCTCATAATAATAACCTGACCTTAACCAACTTACCAAAACAAACCTAAAAGTCAGGAATCTTTCAACAAACAACATGATAATACTAATCTAAGTTCATATTCTAAAGCAAGCTTTAGTATTGGGTAAGTCTGAGGTGTGTTTCCATTCATAGTCTTGTTCATTGTTTGGTATCTTTCCTTTGCATAGCCTTTTACATCTAGAGTAACTCCTCTAGAAAATCAATGTCAGCCAAAAGTAGCAGATAAAAAGATGTGAGCTAAATGAACACTGACACTCAACTATATTTTCATATGCCAACATAACTAAGTTTGATTTTCATAAATGTACATATCAAGCCATCTGTTATTCGGCCATCCCATTGAATCACATATATAAAAGCATGAAAAAAGATACAAGCAATAAATGAATACAAATATAGTTGCTTCATACAAAATAGAAATTGAAAGAGACGAAAGAAAATAATGCAGAGATAGCATTGGCCCTAAAAGTAAAATGCTTAAACAAAAAACCAACCTGCTGCAGTAATTTATCACTGATAGATGAAGATTAAGCATTACAAGATCTGCCACCAAGACATAAAAGACTCCAAATCTCACGTACCACCGAAATTGCTTCACATAAATCTTAGTTTCCATGACAATAAGTATTAACATTGAGGACCAAGTAAGTGCTTCAATTATCAGACCTGTTATCTGGCACAGAAACAGGAGTGTTACTTAAGAGTCCACTTTGCACATTCAACAAATATGTTACTTATTTTACATGATGAACTAAACCCATCAACTATCACTTTGCAAAACATGTTTAAGAAAACATGCACTCACCTCAAAAGGAGCAAAACCAGATTCTCCACTCAAGTTGAAATCAGAAATGCCATATATCAATCTCAGTAAAGGCAGAAAAGCACAGTAACCAGCCAACAATCCCAGTAAATAATTATAGTAATTTGAGCTCAAGCAAAACCTCTGAGCTTTGGCATTGCTAATAGTCAGCCATATTCGATATAAGCAAAGGCCAATAAGAACCAAATTGGAGACAGAGATCACAAGAGTGTTCATTGCACATGGTGTATAGGACCCGAAAGCACTATCTACTAGGTTAGCCCAGATGGTGTTCTCCTCTGGCTGGCAGTACCAAATTAATGGCTCAAAAGCCATCTTTCCCGCCAATGATGTTCAAATAGCTCAATTATTAGGTTTCTGGTCGGGCAAGAATCACTGCAACATCAAACGGCACAATCATCAAATGAGAAATAGAAACAGAAAATATATAACGCAATTGGTGATCGGAAACTGAAACTGTACATTTGTGATTCTCACAGTTTCTTCGCGTACTAAAGCCGAGATTCTATTACTTGTGATTTGCTTTGAGAAGTTAAAACTGGTTAACGCACAAGAGAACTAACCAGTAGAAAAAGCGCGAAAATCTGAACAACAGAAAGGACTGAACAGGTAGAGAAATGCGAAGATGCTTAAATAATGAATCATTCTGTGGTTTTTGACAACGATAGAAGACAAAATGAAGAAGAGTCTTAGGCAAATTGGCCCTACTACATGCATGAGAGGGCGGTACTATCTATACTAGTCGTGAATAGTGATGATTTGAACAAAACAAACAGCCACCTTGCGTAGAACAAAAACGACAAACTACAAGCCTTCAGCAAACGTCACGGGTGACGAAAAATAACGCATAATTTGATTAGTTCGAAAAATAACATTAATTGCACTAGCTAATTAGCCTTGAAATTCGGAAAATTAATTCTCAGGACGACACGTCCGGGTATATTTTAAATTATTGTAAATGTTAATTACTCTTCAGTTGTTAAATCAGCTGGTTTGCTCAAATAGAGGGGAAAGGCTTTTGTTGTCAACAGAGTATTTAAAATTGAACCGAATTAACCGGTTCAGCTAGTGAACCGGCGAACCAGCGGTCCGACCGGTTTGAGGGTGAACTATGCGGACAGGTTTACCTATTTTTTTTTAAATTAATTTTACATAAAATTTTGTATAAATAAGCTTGAAATTTTTACTTCTTCATCGGTCTAGCCCCGGTTTAACTCCTATCTGACTCACTAACCCTTAACCTAGTGCTCCGACCCGTTCAATGTCCGGTTCGATTTTCAATACATTGGTTGTCATAGAAGCTTTTTGGATTTATACAAGAAAAAATGTTTTTTATTTCATTTGAATTTTGTAAAGGGAAGTTAAGGTAGGAGTCATTTGGTGTATGTAATTTTATGTTGGAATAGAATTTTGCAAGGTACTGAAAATCGGACCGGGCATTGAACCAGTCGAGGCACTAGGTTAAGGGTCAGTGGTTCAGACCAGGGTCAACCCGGGGGTCAGACCGGGGTTAATTTAAAAAATATATATAATTTAAATGTTCATACATACCTTTCAAAAAACTATATGAGAGTCATTTTTCAACTAATAGTCCAATATAACCTCCTGAACCTAATACCTATAAAAATATCATTAAGTATATAAGGATTTTTCCCCAACCAATGCAAAAAATATTCCACAATCCTTTTAAAGCTCCTTATAAATAAAAAATTGTTAGGAATTTTTTTTTTAAAAAAAAAAAAAAGCCAAAATGACTTCATTTGAAGTGTAAAAAAGTTATAAATAAAAAAAAAAAAAAAAGATCAAATCGTGACTAATCCGGGTCAGGCCGGTTCACCCCAGTTCACACCGGGTCAGACCGGGTTGACCGGTTCACCAGTTTTTTCCCCTCACCCGGACCAGACCAGTGACCGGTTCACCGGTTTCTAGTCTGAACCGGCCGGTCCGGTCCGGTTTTCCATACATTGGAATTTTGTAAAAAACAAAGTTAATTTCACAAAATGAAACTTATTTGAATGATTAATTGAAGAGTATAAATTTATATTTAAAATAACCAAAAATAATATGCATTTTATTAACTAATATATATACTTAAATTTAATTACTTAATTTTGTTTCTTCTTCTTAGTATGGTTCTATAAACACCAAATAATTGAGTCTTATATTGTAATTTTATCTTTTCTCATTGTCATTTTTCTCTCTCCCCTTGTGATGAAGTAGCCAGAAGCACCAAATGTTGGTTTTTGATGGACAATGGCTTTTCCATCAAAAGCTCATTTGCTCCACCGTGAACCCAAACAACCTTTTTAATGTTTCCACTAGTTAGGGTTTTTAGAGTGTCCCAATCCTAGATATGTTGGAACTGGGATTATCCTGTCTCGAAGAGGACCTGGATTGGAACGTTTTTATTCATGAGTCAATCAGGGTATCATCATTTTTTTTTTCCGTAAATACAGATGCAAATAATAGTTGTCTTGTATATTAATGATTGCGACAATAATATTATCATCATACCCTAAATGCATGCCTCCAAACCCCACTCGTGGGCCGTGGCTATTTTCATTTCTCACAACATAATGCAACCACAAATACTATATCCATAAAAAATATTCTACCTCCGGTTCTAATTATAAGATAAAATTGACTTTTTTTGGAGAAATTAAGGAAATTAAATAAGTTACTTAATCATATCATATGTTATGTATCCTTAGATTATATATTAATTTATTAGTCAAACTAATTAGTTTGAAAAAAAATAATAAAAATATAAATACTCTAAAGTAATTTAATTAACTTCCTTAATTTCTCCAAAAATATCAACTTTATCTTATAATTAGGATCGAAAGGAGTACCAAAGAGGAGGCGCAAGAAAATATACTAAAAGAGAAGCAAGTAATTAATCCACTAGAGTATTCATCTCCCTGGAAATAGAGTTAATTACCAATTCCTAGATATCAATAGCCTAGTAAAGGCAAAAACTCTCATCTCCTGTAATCCCAATTTTTTCCTCTAATGCATTTCCTTGTCGCTCTTCCTCGACCATCTTTGCAAGCCCACCTTGACTCCGTATTCTCATAATCAAAAAATTTATTTATGGTTTGCCTTGAGAAATTAAACTAATATCAAAGATGTTTGGGATCTCTGTGTGTGTACTTGAATATGCATGCATATGAATAATTAGTAGTAGTAAATAGTTCAGAGATGGGATGGATATGGAATGGCAACGCCAACGAGTGTTCACACAAATAATCAAAGATGGTGACAACATGAATAGTTTCATAATAAATTCCAATAATTTGAATTTATTTATGTATTTTTTCATATATAATTATTACTTTCTCTGGTCTTTAATATAAGACGTCCTCCCATTTGACTTTGTTGAAGAAATTAAGAAAATTAAATAAATTATTGTAAAGTATTTATATTTATCGTTTTTCCCTAAACTAATTCGTTTGACTCATAATGTCATATACAATAATGATACATAATATATATTATGATCAAGTAATTTATTTAACAATTTTAATCTCTCAAAAAAATTGACTGGATCTGATATTAAGGGCTAGAGGAAGTAATAACAATTTATAAAATATTTTATCTGCGAATAATGAGAAAGGGAAAAGAAAAGGGGGAGAGGAGAAACTCATTCCCGGATCTATGGCACCACCTATATTCTATCATCTATACTATTGACTTAAGCAAGAACCGACTCCAATCATAGAACAAATACGACAGATGACAAACGTCACGGCTTACGAAATATATACCCCAAAATTTATCATATATTCAGTAAACGAAATTATGCGACTCCCTAGTAAATTGCATTAGCGAATTAATTAGCTATATATCCTTGAATTAAAAATTAAATCCAAGGACTAACATGTCATACAGATTATAGGTTACTGAATAAAATATAATTACCATTATGGGTTACTACCATCACTGGTAATTATAGTAGCTTGCTCTCATTTTAACTTTGGTCTTTAAATTCTCAAACCGTTATTTTTTGTCGTCAAATTTGTTTAGGATCTGAAATATAATGTTGTTCTTATATTTTTAAAAGGACTAGGAGAGGAATGTCTCTTATGAGAGTGAGACAATTTTCAGATTGGTTTTTTATTTCATTTTCATTTTATTATATTTTTTTAAAAAAAATAAGTTTATAATTTATTTTGCCACCCCATCTTGTTCGGGCAGCATTCTTAGAAGTACAGTTAACATACTAGTGTCACATTAACACAAATAATGGTGTTAACTGTGGATCTAAATCTTTCTAGAAGCATAAGGACCAATTTATTTGACAGAATAACTTTGGACTTGATAATCGGGTATTTGATATGCTTTTGTAGAGCTATTTCAATTCGGACTTGGTAATAATATTTGAATTTAATTCAATAATGATTAAAAAAAATATTAATTTGAAATCGTATTGAATGAATGAATCTTAATTTTTATTATCAATGATTTTATTTTTTTGTTATCAATGATATTTCACATTTGACTTTTAATTTTTGTGATCAATGATTATAATAGATATTGGTTTTTTTTCCAGATTAAAGGATATTGGTTTTAAATTGAAATAAATTACTCTCATTTGATAAAAATCTGATTTCATTTAATTCCTTGCTTCAAGGGAAAAAAATTTAACTTGCTTTTATAGTTCTAGTTCTTGAAATTAATTTTTTTAGCAATCACTATAAAAAAAACACCCTATTTTCGATGAAATTTACCATAGAAAAAATTCCGAATTAGAAATTTTGTTGGAAAGTTTTCCAACAAAATTTCCAATGGCAAATTTAGTCATATAATTTCTGACAGAATTTTTTCCATGGCAAATTCTAATAGAAATTTCTGTGCCAAATTGCCACAGAAATTTTCCGTCTGAAACAATTACAATTTTTAATTTTTTAAAAAACTAATATTTATAAAATTAAATTATTAATTATTAAATAATTCCAGTTAACCTTAATTATTAAAATTATATTATTATTTATTAATATTATATTTAAAATTTTCTACTAAAATAATATTTATGATATTATTATTATAATAGTTATTATTTTATTTTATTTAAAAATAATATATATGTTATTAATATTATATTTATAATTTTATATTTAAAATAATATTTATAATATTAAATTATTATTTATTAATTAATTTTAAATAAAAAATTGTTTAATTAAATATACAAATTTTTTTTACATTTTTATTAAATTTTTCATTATTTTTAATAATATTATATTTAATTAATAATTAATTATATGTATATAATTAATTAGTTATATATATATATATATATGATAATATTATATATATAATAATACGTAATAATATGACATAGATTCATTTCAGTGCAACTGGCAAAGACTCGCGTGCGAAGGCGTTGACAGCTTGAGGTCTTTTCAGGAATTATGAGATGCGGGACACGTGGCATTTGAAAATTTTAAAAATAATTTGGAAAATTTTTTTAAAAGAAAATTTGCAATGGAAAGGAATTCCGTCGGAATTTCTGACAGAGTGCCCATGGGAAATTCTGTCAAAATGTCTGTTGGAAATTCCGTCAAAAATTCCGTTGGAAATTCCCGACGGAATTCCGTTCCGTCGCAAATTTTTTTATCACACACCTATTAGCGATGGAATGGATTCTATTGGAAATGCGGTCCATAAAAAATTCCGTCCAAAAAACTGATTCCGTGGCAAATTCTGTTGCAAATTCATTGTTTTTTTAGTGATATTCTACCTGTTCTGGATTATGTGTGATTTTTATATAATAATAAATGTCCAATTTCTAGTAAAATAACAATTTTTTATTTAGATATTACTTTTTTCATGATTACATTATATATAAATATTTTTCTATATTGAATTAAATTATATTATTATTTTAACTATAATTGAGTTGACTTCGGTCTAATCACGATTGAAATACTAACCTCTGAAAATGGAATGTTATCTCCATATATGTTCATATGTTGCTCTAATTTTGATCAGCAACTCAAAATAGAATAGTCCAAAACTCTAATGATTAATGACTAATTGCATTATTTTGATAGAAAATGAGCACATCCGTGATCTAAAAAAGATCACCTTCACCAGATATCCCTCCTTTCTTCTTATGACTACGTGAGACTTCGGAAAAAGTTTGCCGACAAAACGTCACCTTAGAAAATTTAGTCAATCATGCCTTTTTAAAATATTATATTGTGCATTTATTATTGACTAATTTTTTTATTGTTGAATTTGTGGATGGAATGTATTACAATTATATATGCACAATGTAATCATTAAAATATGAGCAAACTATATGCTTAGTTTAGTAGGAATCGGATTAAATTAAATATAATATCATGCATGTGCGTGATACCATCTCAAGTGATGTGGACCAGGTATGGACAATTACTTTCCTATTTAAGAAATATTATTTGGTTCACATTACTTTTCATATACATGCATGGTTGTTGATTATTGGGTAGGACTGAGAAGGCATCGACTGAATTTTTTTTTAAATGTTGCTTTCTATATGCTCTATTTTGCGCTTTTTATAATTTTCAATTTTGTTTCCGCTTTCCTGTTTTTGTCTCTTGGATTGTTCTTAGCCTTTGTTTTGGCTAGAGCTAGGAAATGGACTTACCTAATCTAAAAGGGCAAGGTCCACTAGAGCTCGACCCTTTAGCCCTATTTTCGTATTTTTGTCAATGACTAACTGTCTTAGTGGCAACACAACCAGTCATGGTTTGAGAAAGTTTTGAGTTCAAATCCGACGTTAACATGTTTGTATGCCATTAGAGAATCGACCCGTTACATTATTGAAATCAATGGCAGTTACTTCCGTTTGCTATTGTATTGAGGTAATTGTTGTTTCCAGAATCAACAGAAGGATGGTGCGCCAAGGGATGTTTCCCAGCATTCATCATTAGAACTTGCTATGCAATGAAGAAGTAGAAGGAAGACAACAACTTTTTTTGTTTGAATTTTCCATATCTTTTTTAATATGGAATTCTTAATTATTGTTGATCATGAATAACTAATGGTGTTGATGTCCCAATAATGTATAAGTTGAATTTTGGGAAGATAACAAAATTAAAGATTGAATGGTGGGATTATAACACATGCATATGCTGATTTAGAAAAAAAAAATGATAAAAAATAATGGTACGTACACACACACACACACACAGAGGTGGGGATTTTTTTTTTTTTTTTTTTTGAAAGTTTGGCAATTTGTTTTGAAACTAAAATTTTAGTTTTGGCCAACGAACTAAAGGTAGTTTAAACCCTTTTAAGATGTAATGAATTAAAATGAAGTAAATGGCTTTATTAATCGGAGGCTTTGTCGCCCATTACAAGCATGCATCAAATTGGTTCTTTTCAAATATATACTTGAAAAGATTTTGACGTCCACCTAGCTCTAAATTTATATTCTAGAATCTTCAATTTTTTCCAAAGCAAAATAACTCAAAAAAGAAAATATTTTAACTTAATAATTCATTTAGGCATCACATGTAATTAATTTACAGTGAGAATAATCAATATATTGCTTTTTTTAAAACACAATTTTTTTTTTCTGAAAAAAAGTGAATTATACAGATTTTCCTTGATAGTTTTATTTATTTTTCGTATGTCATTTACTTGAGATTTTTCAAATTGTGCATATTTCAAAATTTTTTAAAAGGATAAAACATAGATCAAGTTGATTAGGTCCATTCACTACTCTAGAAATCATGATATTTACCGGTTATTATTGGCCATAAATCAAAGTTCCGAATTGTTATATATATGAGCGCTATAAATGCTTGGCGAAGATACATTACGGTTTTGAACCGTGATTTATTTAATATCTATTATAACAGTTCTAATATAATACTCGATATATATTGAGGTGTGCTGAGGTCATGCTATGCTTAATGCTTTAATGATAATAAAACCTGCTCACATAAACAAGCATTATATATACAATAATGCCGTCATAACAAATAACGGTCTCAAGTAAACAACTATTATAAACTCTATAACATATATAACAATGCTTTCACAATAACCATTATATAAAGTTTAGCATACATAATTGTCATTATAGCACAATAGTTATTTAATTGCTATAAATGGTAACGGCTTTAATGAAACAACATTATGGTATACATATATAGTGTAACGGCTTTATAGTGTATACATATATAATGTTTTTGAGTAAGAACCGTTAATTTCTTAGGCATTTTTTTCAAAAATTAGGATTCTCTTTCGATATCCCCCTGCATCCATATAGAATGAAATTGTATACAAATTAGTGTGTATATATATATAGAATAGAAGCTCACACATCAAGTATAGCCATGCAATTTAGGATGAATCAATGCAATAGAATAGAAGCTTACACATCGAGTATAGCCATGCAATTTATAGTGGAATAGATACAAACAATCAAGTCAAACAAGCAAACCAAAAGTAGAAACTGTATCTAATGCGTATATATTATAAGATGATGGTATAACTTTTTTGTCTTAGATGGAATGACAATAGGCAGTTAGGCCATGTAACAAGCACAACTCCTCCCATTAGCATATATGGTGGCTACTAGAAGAGCATACTTGGGATCGGTGGCTGCCCTTAGGTCTCTAGGCTAACATGAATCTGAGGGACAGGTGAGTTGTGAATTGTGCTCTCCCTCTGGAAGTTATACATGTGGCCTGTAAAGACAAGTTGTGAAATGTGTTCTCCACCTATAAATTGTATGTTGCTTAGGGCTATCTGCTACACATTCAACATTGTGAAATCTTTGTAAATATTTAACAACTTCCTATAATAGGAGAGGCACCTTTGATCAGAGCAATTGATTTTTCAAAAAAAAAAAACTGGCATGACTGAGGTCCAAACCTAGCTAGAAAACATGAAGTGAATAATAATAGAGAATGCATAATGTGTTATTGTAAACAGTTTCACCCAAGAAGGGGGTGAATTGGGTTATAAGAAAAATTAATTATTGCAAATAAAAACACTTGATTAAAAGTTAACAGTTGGAGAAATATCACTGAAGTGTACACCAGAGTTTATACCGATTCGGTCTTAACCTCTTGACCTACGTCTAATCCTGAGAGCACGTATGAGATTTTTACTATACTTCCAAGATTTGATGGGTTTTTGGCACTTCAATATAAGAGAGTTCCTCAACAAGACACTCACTCCCCCTTACACTTTGTAAGCTGACACCCTTACTCAAGGTCCTACTACCTTGAGATTCTCTTTACAAGAATAATGAATAAGGTTGTAAAACATCTCTCAAAGAGTTGATAAATGAATACTGAAGAATAATAGGAATATCAAAGAATATCAGAAGGAAACAAAGAACTTAATACATAGAATTGATTTTGTCGTTCGGTAGTTGCTCCATCTTGAATGCTTCTATATTTATAGATAGAACGTCTTTAATGACCGTTATGAGTATTCAAATCTATTTGTTAGAAAATAAATGTAGCTATTGATGAAAGAAAGTGTTTTTGTTGGTTATCTTTGCTACGCGTTTAATGCTTTTGTCATAATTTTGCTTTTGGAGTTTTTGAGGTTCATATGTTGTTAAACACCTAAAACTTACATATAAATGATATTAGTAGCATTTGGAAGTATGACAAGAACTCAGGAAATAAATCATGTTGAAAAGTATGTGTATTAGAATTTTCAAGATGATGTTCATAAACTTCTGAAGAACACACTTGAGTGAGACTGATAATCACTTCAAGTGATTTCCAATCACTTGAGTGTTATTCTTGGTCGCTCGAGTGCTCTTGGTGATCTTGTGCTATTAATTACTTCAAGGAACTTGGTAGTGATAAGTTTTTAAAAATTGAATATCACTCAAGTCCCCAAATCATTACTCGAGTGATCATATGAAACTTTGAAAGCTTTGCTAGATCACTATCAAGTCCCTTCCAAAGAAATGATATCACTTGAGTGCTCAAGTAGATTACTTGAGTGATTTTCTCTGAGATGCATCAGTACTTCCAAGTCATTTTCAAGAGCCTTGCAAGTAATCATGGATCACTAGAGTTATTTGAATAATCACTTGAGTGATCTTCAAAAAGATCACAACACTTCGAGTTCTTCTATGAGTGACTCTCAAGCTTTACCATCACTCGAGTGAATTTCATTTCACTGGAGTGATATGTTCTTTGATTACCAGTATCTAACTTTCACTCGAGTGCTCCATTTTAATACTCAAGTGATATGTGTTTCCAAATCACTAGTTCTCAAGCTGTTTGTAAGTCACCTGCAAGTGATTGCCCATCACTCGAGTACTTACCTAATCACTGGAGTGATTTTGTATTTAAGAACTTTTACACACATTGATCACCATCAAGTGACTTGGAAACGATGAGGAAGTGAAGGCTCATCACTCGAGTGCACAAGCTATCACTTGAGTAATATCTTTTGTAACATTAAACTTTTATTTGACCGTCACTCAAGTGCTTAACCATCATCCGAGTGATTGTGCCAAGCTAAAGGAAATTACCATAGAGTTTTACTTTATACTTTTCAAAGAGTTTATTTATCACTCGAGGTTTATATTATCAATAAATCAAGGTTTGTTATTATCAAAACATTATGAGAGATAATATTATCCCCTTTTTTAATGATGACAAAACTTGGATATTTGGTTTTGAAAAATCTTGATGAGGTGATCAAACTAAGTAAAAGAATTCTAATATATAATTTGTCAATACTTAAAAGGGATTTATGATTTCAATTCATATCAAATAAACATAGTCAATCTCATTAAATCATATAATGAGATACTTAGTTTACTACAATGAGGTTTATATCATATACAAAACATAAACGATCATAGTGGACATAAAACATAGAATCAAAACTAAAACTATATATTAGAGGTTAGACCCCGAAAGATCCCCAAAACTCTTCTCTCCATTTTTGTCATCAGCGGAAAGGGTAAAAGGGGTCAGAAAAGTGATATTGGAGGAAGGTGATGGATTAACACGGAGTGGGGCAGGGGGTGGAATAGGGTCATCATTGGAAGGAGAGGAAGATAGAGTGTAAGGGACTATGGTAGTCATGGGATCAAATGGGATAGAGGTGTGATCAAGAGAGGAGGAATGAGTAGGTGAGCGTGGAGTGAATATAGGAGAGAAAGGCAAGGCAGGATCAGGCTTAGTCGTAGATGTAGTTTCTAGATCATAAATCACAATCTCCTCAGTGTGAGAACTGGAGTCAAAATGGTGGGATCGCTCAAATAAGGAGTGAGATGGAGACTAAAAAATAGGATCTTCATAAGGAAGATCTCTGACTAGAAGATAATGATATATAAGTATGGTGGGAGGAAGATCAGTAGGAGTATCAGAGGTAGCAGTGTGATATTAGAGGTAGTAGTAGGTGTAGTATCGGGAAGAATATAGGTGATATCAAAAATAGTGGCAGTAGTGTCAGGAATGATGATGGTGGGATCAGGGAGAGTGAAAGTAGTATCAGGAAGGGTAGATGTGGTATCAAAAAGAGTGGTGGTGATTAGAGAATTGGTAGAAGCAGGAGCAGATATGGTGGTAGTGGAGGTCTAAGGGAAAGGGATGCTAAGATGTGTCCTCATAATATCCTCCATCCTCTGTATCTGGATAACCTTAGCTGCTTAGAGGTCAAATAGCTACTTGAAATTGTAGTTCACTGCTTCCACCAATACTCTAACTTTGTAGTTTACCTGATTGACCAAGTAAGTATTAGATTTCTTCAGCTCTAAGATGGAAGCCTATAGAAAATCCTGAATGTAGGCTTGGAGGGTAGCCCCTAGAAAGGAAGGACCTGGAGACTCTCCTCTAGAAGACAGAGCCTCATCTTTCCTGGAAGGTGATGGCTCCATCCTCTTGGTCTTGCTCTGTGACTGAGGTGGTGAATGATCACTCTGAACCTTGAGGAGCTCTAAGAGGAATTAAGTTACCTATCTTCCCAACTGAATCTTCCCAAACTTAGGAATCCTCACCTTCTCCTTACCAGGAATCAAATGCCAAGTGTTGTGTATAATGAGGAAGAAGTAAACCAATTGAGGGTAGGGAATAGTGGTAGACCTAGTAGAGTAAAATCTGAATCTTCTCATCTCCTGAAAGATCAGATCACCTACATTACTTTGCTCCTGAGATAGAATAGATGCCATCATCTGAAAGTCTTTCCCAGTAATATGAGAGAAATTCCTAGCCTTGTTCACCATGCTCCGTGAATAGATATAGAACACTACTCTGTGAATATCATTGAGAGCCCCTGGAGTGAGTGGTAGTGGTCCAACAGGTCCCTTCGGCTTAAGGATCTCAGATATCTGATTTGGGTAAAAATCTCTAAAAGGTCCACTAGGAACATCCTTAATACTAAAGTAAATGTTGATCAGGTGTTGACTCTTAGAAATTCATAACATTCCAACACATTTTCTTCTCTTTTTCCATACTTTTAGGTTCAAAATGTATATTGAAAGAAGTGTATAGAAGAAAATGCGCATATCAAAGTATAAAGCAAAAAATCAAAGAAAGTCTTGGTATATTTGTGAATTAATTGAGAATTCATAAAATCCTTCTCTTTGTAGGAGGATGAGGACAAGACATGGAAGCTTACATGGATCCTTGGAGGTAGAGAAAAGAAGAACAAAAGCCAAAAAGGAAGATCAAAGTAGCTTGAAGGTTCCCTCGGTTGCTTTTGCTACACCACAGCGAAGCAAAAGCGAAAACACATAAAAATAGGCCCTTCTGACCGCGTACGCTGTGGGTTCGCTATAGCGAAGCGAAAGCAAAGTTGCGATACTACAACTGTGCGTTTTTAAAAAAGCGAAGCTTCAGCTATGCTTTTAACCTAAGGGGGCACCGAAATTGACAGATTCTGCACAAGGAAGAGCTGAAGAACCACAAGGAGGCTTCTTGGAGACTTTAGGAGGATTTTGGTGCTTCTTGGAGGAGATTCTGGGAGAAATTCAAGATTTTCCTCTCTTTTTCTGGTTTTCCCCCTCTTCTCTCCCCATTTGCTGATATGGTTATGAGTTTTGTGTTGAGTTTTTGGTTTGTATTGATCATGAGTAGCTAGAACTCCTAATTAGGATTACTTTTACCCATTGTATGGATTGAAACTATTGGATTATCTTGCTTTTGTTGGTTAATTATTATATGTGCTGATTTTTCTCTATCCTTAATGCTATCTTGTACTTCACCACATGATTAGAGTTGTTCAATTGGAAGATGCTTGAGAGAGCTATTTTGATTATAGAACTTGAGAAAAATCATGCTAGACTTGAAGTTTAGGGATTAAATGGATGGTTTGTTGTTAGAATAGAGATATATCTAACAACCTAGCACAGTCAAGAGAAGGCTTGCTTTGGAAAGATGATTTTCATTAACTGTAAACAAGAGATTGAATATTTTTAATGAGGATTAAAAATCAATCTTGACTTGAGAGAGCTTGATTGATGATTTTAGAACCTTTGACTAGCATATAGACTCATTTAATCAACATAAGTGGATATTTGCTTAGTTTCATGAAATACAATAAGGAAGAAGTAATCCTAAGTTAATATCTCCTGAAGTTAGACCCAATTTCCAAATTTTCACTGTTTTCCTTTATTATTTTCATCAAACTTCTTTATTTAACTTGATAAATTTCAAATGATTCCATTCAACCTAATTAAGAACATGATTAAATTAGTTAACTCGCTTTTGTCATAGTCCTCGTGGGAACGATCTTAACTTATCACTTTATTACTTGCGACCCATACGCTTGCGGAAGCTAACCGCGAACAAGTTTTTGGCGCCGTTGCCGGAGAATGATGTCAGAAATTGGAAATGGAACCATTGGAAGCCAAATTGCAAAAACTGGAATTCTGTCTTTTGAAACTCTGTTCTGGACAGTCTGCTTGTGTTGCCGTTTTGAATGGGCAAATTATGCCAGAAAATTCTGAAACTTTCCAGTCTTGAAGTTCACATCCCAAGCTTCAAAATGGACATATAAATTGTGTTATTTCGTTTTGTGAACTAGGATTTATGTTTGCCCAACATTTGAGGTCGAAACTGGGTTTGATTCTGGAGCAGTAGTGGATTTTGGGGAATGCTGTATTTTTGTGGTGATTTTCAGTAATGATTCATATTTTTCCTATGAATAGAACTTGAATAGCTTTCATTTGGCTTTAGAATCACCTCATTTCAATTTTTCTGGAATTAGTTATAAATTTTTGAATTTGCCTTGGCTGCAGCGCAAAAGTTTCTGTGCATGTTTTGGCCGCAGCCAGAAATTCTTGGCTGCAGCCAAAAACCTTCTATTCATGTTTTGGCTGCAGCCAGAGGATTCTTGGCTACAGCCAACCCCCATTTTCAGCATTTTGAGATTTTGAAAGGTGATTTCCAACCTAGTACGTCCCAATCCTCTAGGCTTTCGTTGAGCTTATTATAGCCACCTAAAGGGTGTGAATGGTAACCAACCTTAAATGATATGGAAGTAAGGATTTGGAATTTAGATTGACCCTATGTCCTTGATTTGGTTATAGGGTTGGATATTCGCCCTGATCGTGAGCAGCCGGAGCTGGAGCTTACGTGGAAAGAACAAGGGTAGGGAACTTACCTCTCTTGCATGCTTTGATATTTGTGTTTGTGTATTGATGCATGTATTGCTTTGCTGGATTATGTGAAATATGTATGAATAATTGTAGCTCTGTTTCTAGTTATGCTATGACCATGAGTATGTTGTTGAAACATTGAGCACGCAGATATGTCATTGTGTGAACATGAGTTATGTATTGCAAGCATGTCATGCATTAAACACATCATACATGCATATAGGTATTTATTTCCTACTAAGATTCTCTTGAATCTCACCCTCCCTTACCAACATTTTAGACAGGGTAAGTGGATCGAGGTTGGAGCAAACAGGCAAAGGCGACGAGGACTACTTCGGGTTATAGATTTTGGTAGTTGGTTATCATAGTTGGGATGTATATTTGGATATTCGTATTTGGATTTGGATGTGTATATATGAATGTATATTTGATTATGTATAGAGATGAGACTTGTGTAATCCCCATTTGAGGAATTGTAAAGGGCGAATGTGCCCTATGAATTCTATGTAAAGGTATGAACCCGGGAGTTGCCGGGAAGTTATTGTTGTACACTCTGATATTTGTATAAATGTGATATTCCGCGTGATGTAATTGTATTCGAAATTGAATATGAGACCAGGTTAATTAGATTTTGAAAGTTATTTGTGAAAACCCTAACGTGAAGATGGGATTTTAAATAAGTTTTGTTTCTTATTGGTCTCTATTTCATTTTAATTGCGTATTTCGGATATAATTATGGAAGGGGGTTACATCTGGTTTACTGGCTTTGAGATAGAGTAGTGAGCCAATCATTCGTCTATACTTGGTAATGTTATAATCTGCTCCTTTAACGTCTGCATCAAGTAGAGTTGTTGAACTTATGGGGGTATCTGCCTCGTTGGCTTGATCCATCCTATATTTCTTTAGTAGTTCCTTAAGATATTTGGTTTGGGATATAAATATGTCATTATTCCTTTGTTTGATTTATAATTCGAGAAAGAAGGTTAGCTCTCCAATCATAGACATCTCAAATTCTCCCTTCATTATCTCAAAAAATTCCTTGCACAATAGATCAGTAATAGCACCAAATATAATATCATCAATATATATTTGTACTATTAAGATATCATTTCTTTTGTGTTTGATAAATAATGTTGTGTCTACCTTTCTTCTAGCAAACCCTTGGGCAATGAGAAATTTATTCAATCTTTTATACCAAGCTCTTGGAGCTTGTTTCAAACCTTAAAGCGCTTTTTTAAGTCTATAGACATGGTCAGGTCTAGTTACATCTTCAAATCTAGGAGGTTGTTCTCCATACACTTCTTCAATGATGTATCCATTAAGAAAAACACTCTTAACATCCATTTGATAGAGTTTGAATCCTTTGATGAATGCAAAAGCTAAGAGTACACATATGGCTTCCAATTTGACTACTGAAGCATATGTTTCCTCATAATCAAGTCCATATTCTTGGTTATAGCATTTGGCTACCAATCTTGCCTTGTTTCTGACAATGATTGCAAATTCATCATGTTTGTTCTTGAATACCTCTTTGGTGCCAATGACCAGATGGTCCTTGGGCCTAGGTACCAAATCCCAAACTTGATTTCTTTTAAATTGATTTAATTCTCCTTACATTGCTATGACCGAATCCTTGTCTGATAAGGCCTCATCAATGTTATAAGGTTCCAATTCAGAGATAAAAGTCAAAAAGCTTACTTCGTTAAGAACTTTATTCCTGGTTTTTATTCCCTCATTTACATACCTTATGACTTGATCTAATAGATGACTCTTATTGTATTTTGAAGCTCCAGGTTGGCTATGTTTGGTGGATTTACTATTATCTTCAGGTTTGTTATATAAAAGAGTGGGTGTTTTAGGAGCAGTTTGATTTTCTTCTTGAAAAATTACTTTGGACTCATCTTCTATTAGTTTAACCAGAGAGGTTTATTTTTAGCATATACAAAATGTATGGATTCTTCAACAACACAAGTGCATTTATTAAAAATTCTATAAGCTTTACTTCTATTTGAATAGCCTAAAATATACCTTGTTTTGAATGAAACACTTATATCCAAATATGTGTAGGTGAGCAAGATTTTGCTTTATTCCTTTGTAGAGCTCATAGGGTGTTTTCCCAAGCTTTGATATGATGTAGGCTTTATTGGAGATGTAATATGCAGTGCTCATTGCATCAACTCAGAAGACTTAAGTGACATTCTTCTCATTAAGCATGGCTTGGCTATCTCGATAAGAACTCTATTCTTTCTTTCCATGACCCCATTTTGTTGTGGAGTCCTTGGAGCAGAGAAGTTGTGCTTAATGCCATTTGTGTCACAATAATCTCCAAAGACATGATTTTCAAATTCTTATCCATGACCTATTCTAATAGTTGTAATAGACATACCTTTCTTATTTTACACTTTCTTGGCAAAAACAACAAACTCACTGAAAGTTTCATCTTTAAAAGAGAGAAAATAGTCCATATAAATCTAGAAAAATCATCAATAATGACCAAGGTATATAAATTACCACCCATACTTTTAACTATAAATTACCACCCATACTTTTAACTCTTGTTGGTCCAACTAAATCCATATGGACGAAGGATATGAAACGTATGACTGCAAGTCATATTGAAACTCATTGTGATGAAGTATTAGGTTTGACTTCCTATTCAAATTATTGGTGTTTGCCTAGAGATGCCTTGTTGGTGATCAAGGCCTGCCAATAGCTGCATCATATTCTTCACTTTAAGAGAAGGTGGAGGAGGGGGTGGCGAAAGTAGAGGAGCTCCCTTGGATCTTAACATGATGAAGGAAAAAAGGAGGAGACCGATAAAGAAAAGTATAGTAAAAGTCACAAGGAATAGGTAAGTTTAAATAGAGGCCTAGATTTAAAGAATGTTAAGAAGGGTTATTACTTATGACGGTATGATGATGTTGCGAAGGGTTATTAAAGTATTAAATGACGGTTGTTTCTTAAGACCAGTGTATTTTGTCTTCATTGAAATTAGAGGTTGGACGAAGAATCGTTTCTTAGTGTTAAATGATGGTTGTTTTCAAGGCATTGTCATTTTTGTCTTTAAATAAATGATGGTTATTAACTGCAATCGTTATTTTTTTTGTTTTCGTGAATTCTGCCTTGCCATACATGATGTTGCATATAATTAACCATTATTTTTTAGCGTTCTACATTCTCGTATGACCTCCACACATACATGACATTTATTCGTTGTAACTATTATTTATTAAACATTAATTAGTGATAAAAATAAAAATTTTAATAGCAAAAGAAGACTAAATGCAAAACACATTCAAGCACTAAGGTAAAAATGATTTTTTTTATAGCGGTTGAAAAATGCAAGTTTTCTACACCAATTTTATAACCAATATGTAGATACATCTGGTGGACAAAGCCTTAGACTTTGTACATTGGTAGTTTATACAATCAGTGTAGAAAGGAATACATATTTTGAAAAATTAAATAACTTAAATATTAATTTCAAATTGTATTGAATAAATGAATCCTAATTTTTGTTATTAACACTACTGCAGAAATCATGATATATGATGGTTATTATCTGCCATATATCATGGTTCTGAACCATCATATATGCAGGTGCTATATATGCTCTGCATAGATAAATTATGATTTCAAACCAAGATTTATTCAGTATTTATTATAATGATTCTAATATAATATCCGTTATATATTGAGGTGTGGTGAAGCTATGCTATGCGTAATGCGGTAATGATAATCAAATGGCTCACATCAACAACTGTTATAAATACCATAATGCTGGCATAATAAATAACAATATCAAGTAAACAACTATTATAAACTTTGTAACATACATAACATGCTTTCACAATAACTGTTATATAACATTTAGCATGCATAACGTTCTTTATAACACAATCGTGATTTATTTGCTATACATGCTAATGGGTTTAATGAAACAACTGTCATATATAATGTATACATATGTAACGGTTTTTATGTAAGAATTTTTAATTTTTGAGGCAATTTTTCTTAAAATGGGGATTCTCCTTTCGATATCCCCCTACATGCATAAAGAACGAAATTGTACACCAATTTGTGTCTCTATATATATATAATAGAACAAAAGCTTACACATCGAGTATAGCCATGCAATTTAGGATGGTTAAGACATTTTTGGCTTTGTAGCTAGGCTAAATAAAACTTCATACTGTAAAAGGCTCAAGGGGTATGCTGTATACAACATTAATCAAGACTTGATAAAGAATAATGAATCATATCTTACTATAGTATGCCATATGCTTCTTCTCCTTTGGTAGCTTAAAGTGTTCTATAGTAATATATGATCCTCTTTCTCTATAAAGTCTTCCTCGAGGCTGTATATCCCTCTAACCTTTCATGATAAGGAGTTCCATTGATCCTAGCCATAAAAGCTAGGAATGTATTGATGAATTCCAAATTGCTTGTTATACAATCAAGTCCAACAAGCAAAGCAAAAGCATAAACTCTATCTAATGCATATATATATTATAAGATGATGATATACCTTTTTTGTCTTAGATGGTATGACAATAAGGTGGTCAGGCCACGCAACAAAGCCAACCATTGCTCATCCCATTAGCATATATGGTGGATACTGGAAGAGCATACATAGGATCGATAATGGCCTTTAGCTCTCTAGGCTAACATGATTTTGAGGGAGAGGCAAGTTGTGAATCGTGTTCTCCCCCAATATATTATGTTAGATCCCATATGTTTTGATGATAACAAAGATTGGATCAATAATATGAAAGGATTTGATAACAAACAAATGGATTTGAACAAAGTAGCATAGCATCACTTGGAGTCAGCACTGGAAGTAATCAATAATTTTTAAGAAGGCTTACTCGAGTAGCCACTCGGGTAACAGAAGCCATCACCCGAGTAGCCACTCGAGTAAGCAAACAGAATTTCATCCAGTGAGGCACTGCCAAATTTTGAACGAAGTTAATCGAGGGACCACTCGGGTAATCTGCAAAGTTATATAGACCATTACTCGAGTAGCTGCTCGAATAACAAGATTTTCATAGGCATCACTCGAGTATCCACTCGAGTAACCAGGTCCAAAATCTTCCAGTGACTCTTGGCCAAGAAATGCAGCACATCACTCGAGTAACTAGTGAGAAAATAGCATTACTCGAGGGACAACCCGAGTAATCTGTAGAGTTATTTGAAGTGCCACTCAAGTAACCAGATAGTAAACTCTCGGCCAAGAATTTGATGCCATTACTCGAGGGAGTAATGGAGTAATCTGTCGGGTTATTTGAAAGCCACTCGAGGGACCACTCAAGTAAGGTGTGAAGAAAAATTATGTCCACTCGAGTAAGAAGTTTACCATAGTGATTACCCGAGTAGTCTGTGAAGGTAAAGACATGGCCACTTGAGTAGCCACTCGAGTAATCAGGTATTTTGAAGGTTTGTAATATATCACTCCATGTCTTACTCGAGTAATTTCTGATGCAAAATGTTGATTTGATCACTGCCATATTTTTGACATGTTTACTCGAGGGACTACTTGAGTAACTAACTTGATCACTCGAGTAAGGCAGTCCAGAAATTATATTTTCATCGAATATCTCTTGATTAGTTATCTATATGATTAACTCCTCATTGTATTACTATTCTAAGTATATTTGCAGAGAAACAATGAAAGAGTATGACAGATTTAAGAAGTCAAATAAAAGTCCGAACGTTCATCTAACGCTACCTACCGCCAATGGATAGTTTTCAAATACGAAGAATAGTCAACCGTTGCTGCTCGACTCTAACGGACAAGTTTGAAATTGCTTCCAACAGACACTACAACTCATCTATATGTATGGAGCATTCAAAGAGAAGAAAACAAGGAGGCACAAACTGAGATCACACATCTATTAATACACTTAGTGCCTTGTTTTCCTATACTCATTCATTTGTACTTCAGTGATTATATATTTGCTCTGTGAGAGAGTTTTTCATTACAAACTCAATATTTGTTATTGAGACAGCTTAATGTAGTGGAACCTTGAGTTGGGGATTTGATTGCAATGTGCAAGGGGGAGCGAGTGTCCAGGTGTAGGAACTTGCTGTGTACTGAGGTGCCAAGAACCCACTGAATCTTGGAGAATATAGTGAAACTCTCAGAGATACTCTGAGGACTGGACGTAGGTCAAAGTGGTTGTGGCCGAACTAGTATAACTCCTGGTGTATACTATGGTGATATTTTTCCTTGCTCTTAACTGTTTTTAATATTTCATAAATTTCCTTATACGCAACGAAATTTTTGGAATCACCCAATTCACCCCCCTCTTGGGTGAAACCTAACATTTGGTATCAGAGCGTAGGTCTTCTTGTTAAGGTTTAACAGTCTAAGAAGGATCCAATGGCAAGCATGGGTGAAGGCATTCTTCCTGATGGAGCTTCTATCATGAGACCTCCGGGTTTCAATGGCGAACATTTCTCATTCTAGAAAGCGAAGTTCAGAGTCTTCGTAATGGCTACTGAATATGGGCTATGGGATGTGTTTGAGAGTGGAAACTACAAACCTGAAAAGATTGTAAATTCACAAAGAGTTTCCAAGACTCTAGCAGAATATGATGAGAATGACAAGAAACTCATCACACTCAACAGCAAAGCAATTTTAATGATTCAAAGTACCTTGAGTCAAAATGAGTACTTCAGAATTTGCACACTCCCAACAGCTAAAGAAATGTGGGAAGCTCTGGAATTAGCTTATAAAGGAACTTCTGGAATAAAAGAAAACCGGATCAATACTCTAGTTATGGAGTTTGATTTACTTCGAATGAAGTCAAGTGAGTCGATAGCTGAATTTGAACTTAGATATACTCACCTTGTTAATCAACTTGCAGCACTTGAAAAAGTCTATGATCAACATACCCAAGTACAAAAGATTTTAAATATTCTTTCTAAAGACTGGGAGGCAAAGGTCACTGTAATTGAGGAAGCAAAAGGTGAATCAATGCGATCAGTTGCTTCTCTATTCGGAAGTCTTTCTGAATATGAAAGCAAATTAAAGTTCAAACGAGAACTAGATGATATTGGTGACAAGAAGAAAAGAGGTCTAGCACTGAAAGTTAAAGAAGAACAAGATGAAGATGAAGAGCTTGATAATGATGAAACGATTCAGAAAGTTCTACAAGAAAGGCCAATGATTCAAAAACTTTCAGAAAGGAGGAACAAGCAATAAAGAACACATCATCTGCTATGAATGTGGTAAGCCAGGACATTTCAAATCAGAATGTCAAGAGCTGATTCAGAAGAATAAAGAAAAGAGAAAAGGAAAATTCTATAACAAGAAGAAAGCTTTTGTATCTGCCATATGGGGAGATAGTTCTTCTGACGAAGAAAGCGATAAAGAGGAAGTAGCCAATATATGTCTAGTTGCTTAAGAGGAAAGAGAAAAGAGGTAACTAATTCTGATCCTACCTATGATGAATTACTTTCTGAATATAATGCTTTACATTCTGAATTCATCAAAGTAGTTAAAGAACTAGTTATTTTCAAAAAGAAAAACAAAATTCTTGAAATAGAGCTTAAAGAGAATTTTGAAAAAGATTGTGAAAATTGCACTTCTTTGAAAAAGAAAAACACTTATCTTACTAAATCTCTTGAAAAATTCACTAAAGGAAGTGAAATGCTAAATGTGATTCTAAAAGCTCAACGATTTGTAAATGATAGATTTGGAATTGGATATGATCCAAAATCAGACAGAAGGAAAGGAAGAAAGAAAGTAGGAGGTACATCATACTTGAATTATTTTCAACATTCCGTGCATATATCAAATCCTTTTGCTCATTGTAATTATTGTAATAGAAAAGGCCATAATACTTCATCATGCATTCATAAGAAGAAAGGAACGATAGGAACCTACAAATAGGTACCTAAAGGTTCACATATTTCAAAAATTTCTTGTACTAACCCAAAAGGACCCAAAAAGAAGTGGGTACTTAAGACATAATCGTATTTAATTGCAGATATGTCTCAAAGCATCCAAAAACAACAAGTGGTACATAGATAGTGGATGTTCTAGACATATGACAAGAGATTTTGAAAGTTTTACCACATTACAACCTAAGGAAGGTGGAAAGGTGAAATTTGTAGGAAATCAATTCGGAAGGATAGTAGGAATTGGTGAAATCAAAAATGACAAAGGAATATAAGTCAAAGATGTATATTACGTTGAAGGCTTGTGTCATAATTTGCTGAGCGTAAGTCAAAGTGCAGATAAAGACAACTGGATAATATTTGATTCAGAAGAATGTCTGGTTGTCAACAAGAAAGACTTACAACTTGATAAGAAAAATATCAAGGCAAAAGCTCAGAGCAAAAAGGGAAGGTAATTGCTATACAATTGATATAAATAGAAATGATTCTGAAAGTTGTTTTCTGAGTAATGCCAATGAAAGTTGGTTATGGTATAAGAGACTAGCTCACGTCAACATGCACCAACTAGGCAAACTACTCAAAAAGGACTTAGTCCTTGGTTTACCTAAAGTAAGTTTTAAAAACGATTTGATTTGTGACGCATGTCAAAAGGGTAAAACAAACTAAATCATCTTTCAAATCAAATTATGAGATTACAACAATTTGACCACTTCAACTAATACATATGGATTTATTTGGTCCAGTGAGAGTTAAAAGTCTTGGTGGCAACTTATATTCATTGGTCATTGTTGATAATTTCTCTAGATTTACATGAACTATTTTTCTGTCATCAAAGGATGAAACCTTTGTAGAATTCATTATTTTTTCCAAGAAAGTGCAAAATGAGAAAGGTATGTCCATTACAGGTATCAGGACAGATCACGGTGGAGAATTTGAGAATCAAGCCTTTGAAGAATATTGTGATACTAATGGCATTGATCACAATTTCTTTGCTCCAAGGACACCACAACAAAATGGAGTCGTGGAATGAAAGAATAGAGTGCTTACTGAAATGGCTAGATCAATGCTAAATGAAAAGAACGTGTCTTAAGTTTTCTGGGCCGATGCAATAAGCACAGCGTGCTATGTTTCAAACAGAGTCTACATTAGAACAAAACTTGGAACGACACCATACGAGCTATACAAAGAAAGGAAGCTGAATCTTGCTCATTTACACATCTTCGGTTGTAAGTATTTCATTCATAATAATGGTAAAGATAACTTAGGAAAATTTGATTCAAGAACAGATGAAGAAATTTTTCTAGGATATTCTAACCGAAGTAAAGTATAAAGAATTTTCAATAAACGAACATGTGTTGTTGAAGAATCATCCACGTTGTATTTGATGAATTTGAATCCTCTGACAAAACCATTGATGATGAGTAGGAAGTTGTTTTAAATCAAGAAAATGGTCAATCTATTTCTAAATCTCTTATTCCAGAAGTTGATCAAACCAAGGTAGAAGAACAATCATTAGGTCAACCTAAAGCCTGGAAATATAATAGGAGTCATCCTCTAGATCAAGTCATAGGAGATGTGAATGAAGGAGTCAAAACTAGAAATAGAATTTTCAATGAAGTAAGTTTTTTTGCATTCATTTCTGAGATTGAACCTTCTAACATTGACGAAGCCCTATCAGACAATGATTGGGTTATAGCAATGCAAGAAGAACTAAATCAATTTGAAAGAAATCAAGTTTGGGATTTGGTACCCTGACCTAAGGATCATCCGATCATTAGCACTAAATGGGTATTCAAGAACAAACTTGATGAATCCGCAATTATTATTAGAAACAAGGCAAGATTGGTGGCCAAAGGCTATAATCAGGAAGAAGGAATTGATTATGAGGAAACGTATGCTCCAGTAGCTAGATTGGAAACTATACGTGTACTCTTAGCCTTTGTATGCATCAAAGGATTCAAACTCTATCAAATGGATATAAAGAGTGCATCTCTAAATGGCTACATTATGGAAGAAGTATATGTAGAGCAACCTCCAGGTTTTGAGGATGTAACCCAACCTGATCATGTTTTCAAACTAAAAAAGGCTTTATATGGTTTAAAACAAGCTCTTAGAGCATGGTACGAGAGACTCAGTAAATTTCTTATTGATCAAGGTTTTGTAAGAGGAAAATTTGATACAACACTTTTTAAAAAACGAAAACGTGATGATATATTAATTGTGCAAATATATGTTGATGATATAGTTTTCGGTGCTACCAACGAAACTATGTGCAAAAAATTTTCTGAGATAATGCAGGGGGATTTTGAGATGTCAATGATGGAAGAATTAAATTTCTTTCTTAGTTTGCAAATCAAACAAACAAAGAATGGAATCTTCATATCTCAAACAAAATATTTGAAAGAGTTATTGAAGAAGTATGGATTGGATGAAGCAAATGGAACGGACACACCTATGAGTTCAACCACATTGCTTGATACGGATGTCAAGGGAAAAGATTACAATATCACAAGATATAGAGGAATGATTGGATCATTACTCTATCTCACTGCAAGCAGACCTGACATTTAATTCAGTATGGGTATGTGTGCAAGATATCAATCAGCACCAAAAGAGTCATATGCTGAAACCGTCAAACGTATCTTTAGATATCTTGCTGACACACAAGAATTGGGTCTATGGTATCCCAAAGGAAGAAGTGAATATCTAGTTGCTTACTCAGACTCTGATCATAGAGGATACAAGACGGAAAGAAAGATCACAAGTTGACAAGGCCAATTTCTTGGAGGCTCGCTTGTATCTTGGTTTAGCAAGAAATAAACTACAGTGTCTCTTTCGTCAACAGAAGCTGAATATGTTGCAGTATCAAGCTGTTGTGCACAAGTAATTTGGCTAAAGCAACAACTCCAGGATCTTGGTATTTATTTGAAAGAAACACCAATATACTGTGACAACACTAGCACGATAAGTTTGGCAAAGAATCCTGTTCAACATTCCAAAACCAAATATATTGATGTTAGACATCACTTCATCAGAGATCATGTCTAAAAGAAAGATATCAAAGTCATATTCATTCTAAATCATCTTCAACTAGCTGATATCTTTACAAAACCTCTTGCAAAAGATCAATTTTTATATATTAGAAGAGAATTGGGAATGGTAAATCCCAATGAGTTATAAGTTATCTAGTGTTTACAAAATGTTAGATGATATTATTTATTGATGTTTTGATTATTACTAACTTAAGCATCGGAGTTTCTAGCAATTTGTTTTTGTAGGATCATAATATTCTATTTTGGGGTTTGAATAACAGAGGTTAATAGAGGACAACATTACTGGAGTATCAACTTCTAGTAATAAGCATCATTGGAGTGACAACTTCAAGTAATAGATGTATCACTGGAGTGACAACTTGAAGTAATGGATGGATTACTCGAGTAGCTACTCGAGTAATGAACTTGGAAATGTGCCAGTGAAGCATTAATTTCAAATAAAATGGCACAACAGTTGAAAATAAACAGTCAGAAGGTGAAGAGACAACTCACCTGAGGAAGGCCTCGAGTGATGTTTAATGTTACTCAAGTAAGGCCTGGAGTGAACCTGGGTGGAAATTTTAAATCATCTGATTTTCAGTACAAATCTATTCTAAAGAGTCATCCAATGATCAAGGGAATATACATGGATAATTATAATATTATTCATGCCAGGTACGCGCTCAAAATTGCTGTATTTTAAAATTCTTCATATGATCACTCAAGTAGCTACCCGAGTGATGATGATGATCACTCGAGTAAGCCCTCGAGTGATGTCGGGTTCTAGGTTATTTCTATTCAAAACTCGGTCATTTCTCATAAAATCCCCTCGAGTAATTCTTCTGTGCTCTCACCAAAAATTTTCAAGGAATCTTTCTCTTCAAATTTCTGGTAAAACCCAGTGATTCATAGCCTCAAAAACCTCTTAAACATCTCTAAATCCTTGCCCGAGACTTGCGACAGTTACCCCTGTTTCTCCTAAAACTTCTCATTTTCTAAAATCACAATGGTAAGGACAAAATCTCCCAACCTTAGTACTCCTTCTGAGTCTTCGGAGCCTTATAAACCCTCTGATTCATTTTCCTCTCCTCTTACCAAGAAGAGGAAAATGTCTCCCAAAGCCAAACCGCAAACCAAACCTAAGGTAAAAGGGGTTGTGATCAAGGAGCCCATTATCATAAGAGCTTAATGCAAGAAGAGTTCACCTTCAGGAAGAGGCAAAACAACAAAAGATCCATCTCCTCCCTCCTCTGATTCTTCAGACACACCTACCTTTACTCCTAAGCCACTGAAGAAGCCTAAAGTCAGTGAGAAGATTACCAAAGTTATGGTAGGCATGCTTGAGCAAGCTTTCGAGTCTAAAGATGCAAAGAAAGGGTAAACTTCAAAGCAAACTGAGGAGAAGGATGATGAAATCACATTTCCTCCAAAGGGATTTAATGTGAAAAAGCTTGAGGAATCACAGAAGTACCTAAGTTATTTTGCAAGAAGGAATGTGTGCGAAATGCACTACATTGACTACAAGGTGCTTCAAGAGGTATTGAAATTTGATCTCAGTCCCTACCTCGATTCCTATATGCCTTGGTTGTCTGTCAAATTACCTTTTTGCACCAAAATTGTGAGACACTTCTATTGTAACCTCGAACCAATTAATGATCCTGTTAGAAAGTCAGTAGAAGAAGAAATGACTTCTGAGGTTAGAGGTCAAAGAATTCTTATCTCACCATCCCAAATCAATAACTAGTTAGGAATAGAAAATCCTCCTAATGATGATTACCCTAACCTTTCTCTAAACCAAATTTTTTCTGTTCTTAGACCTGGTGAGGTTGTAGGACCTCTCAACTTGAATCCGAGTGATATGAGTGGTTTCCATAGAGTCCTATGGTATATCTACTCTAGAGCTATGGTGAACAAATCCAACAAGTTCACTCACTTCATTGAGAGGGACTTCAGGAAATTCGCCTCAGCGATCCTTAAAGAAGAAAAAGATTTGGGAGAGTATATCTTTAGTGAGATCAAGAGGTATAAATATGAGGGGAAATGAACTACTCCAATGCCTTATCCTCGATTAATTTCCCTGTTTCTCAAGAAGAACAGGATCTAGTATTTGGAGAGTATGGAGCCAGTAGAGAGGTTAGCACCAGTGGGAAGGAATCAAATTGGAAAATTAAATATTGAGATTCTTCTGAAGACACCTCTTGAAGCAAGCCTAAAGAAAAATAAGAAGACTGAGACAGCAACAAGTCGTAAGGATGACACACAGTCTTCTGCTCCTGCCAACACTTCTCCTCCATCGTTATTTGGTACCGCAATACAAACGTTTATGGAGAATATTTTGAGGAGTTTCCACATTGATATTGCAAATACCAATGCGGAGTTGATTACCCACATGAATGATAAAATGGGACAACTCATGGAGACAATGGACAAGAGGCACGAAGAGTTGCTTGCTGAACAACCTACCCAGGGTGAGCTTCTGAGAACTATTTTGGCTAGATTTGATGCTATGGCATCTGGATCTTCTGCTCCTGGTCCTTCTGATATTCCTGAGCCCATACTTACCTCTGAGCCTGGACCCTCTATCCCTACTGAGCATAGACCATCTGAGAGTGGACCCAGCAATATTCTATTATCTATGCCAGATCCTGAAACATTTGAGCCCATTTACATCACCTCTGATGAACCACCTCAGCCTATTCAGCCTGAGTCCAAAGCTACTCCCATTGCATCTCCTGCACGCACTGAGGAGGTACTTGTGTCCTCCCCGGTTGCTACAAAGGAAGTAGAGATTACCTCTCTGGTTCCTTACCCTTCATCTCCTTCGGTGAATCCTCCAGATGATCTTCAGACACCGCTAGTGAACCTTCCTGAACCTGAATCATCATCTTCATATTCTTCTAGTTCTGATAGTTCATATGAGTCATTGGCTTTTCCTGTCACTCCCATCTCAGCTGCCAAGCCACCTACTCCTCCTCATGATTGATTCCACCTTTGTGATGAAGACAAAAAGGGGGAGAAGAACTTGAGTGATTTTGTGAAGAATGGCTGAGTCTATAGATTGGGATTTGGGTGTATGGGGGTTTAGGGCGTTTTTATATTTAAATTATAAGTTTTGATTATGTAATGAACTTCTTATTATGCAAGTTATTTCTTATGCCATTTATGTTAACATTTCAATTATATTACATTGAGGAACTAATGAGTTTTTGATTGTGTTGCAAGGTGAACAAGTAATCATAAGAACAAAAACTATGAAAAGATCTTAAATAAGTTATTTCAAAGAGTTTTCAAGTTTAATTTCAACAAATGATTTCATATAAAAAAGAATTTTGAGAAGCACATATTTAGAAATTCAACTTCAAAAACTTTGTTCAAAATCACCAAGTTTTGTCATCATCAAAAAGGGGGAGAATGTTAGATCCCATATGTTTTGATGATAATAAAGATTGGATCAATAATATAAGGATTTGATAACAAAAAAATGGATTTGAACAAAGTAGCATAGCATCACTTGGAGTTAGCATTGGAAGTAATCAACAATTTTTAAGAAGGCTTACTCGAGTAGCAACTCGGGTAACAGAAGCCATCACTCGAGTAGCCACTCGAGTAAGCAAACAGAATTTCATCTAGTGAGGCACAGCCAAATTTTAAACGAAGTTAATCAAGGGACCACTCGGGTAATCCGCAAAGTTAAATAGACCATTACTCGAGTAGCCACTCGAGTAACAAGATTTTCACAGGCATCACTCGAGCAGCCACTCGAGTAACCAGGTCCAAAATCTTCTAGTGACTCTCGGCCAAGAAATACAGCACATCACTCGAGTAATCACTCGAGTAACTAGTGAGAAAATAGCATTACTCGAGGGACAACCCGAGTAATCTGCAGAGTTATTTGAAGTGCCACTCGAGTAACCAGATATATAGTAAACTCTCAGCCAAGAATTTGATGCCATTACTCGAGGGAGTAATGGAGTAATCTGTCGGGTTATTTGAAAGCCACTCGAGGGACCACTCAAGTAAGGTGTGAAGAAAAATTATGTCCACTCGAGTAAGAAGTTTACCATAGTGATCACCCGAGTAGTCTGTGAAGGTAAAGACATGGCCACTTGAGTAGCCACTCTAGTAATCAGGTATTTTGAAGGTTTGTAATATATCACTCCATGTCTTACTCGAGTAATTTCTGATGCAAAATGTTGATTTGATCACTGCCATATTTTTGACATGTTTACTCGAGGGACTACTTGAGTAACTAACTTGATCACTCGAGTAAGGCAGTCCAGAAATTATATTTTCATCGAATATCTCTTGATTAGTTATCTATATGATTAACTCCTCATTGTATTACTATTCTAAGTATATTTGCAGAGAAACAATGAAAGAGTATGACAGATTTAAGAAGTCAAATAAAAGTCCGAACGTTCACCTAACGCTACCTACCGCCAACGGATAGTTTTCAAATACGAAGAATAGTCAACCGTTGCTGCTCGACTCTAACGGACAAGTTTGAAATTGCTTCCAACAGACACTACAACTCATCTATATATATGGAGCATTCAAAGAGAAGAAAACAAGGAGGCACAAACTGAGATCACACATCTATCAACACACTTAGTGCCTTGTTTTTCTATACTTATTCATTTGTACTTCAGTGATTATATATTTGCTCTGTGAGAGAGTTTTTCATTACAAACTCAATATTTGTTATTGAGACAATTTAAGGTAGTGGAACCTTGAGTTGGGGATTTGATTGCAACGTGCAAGGGGGAGTGAGTGTCCAGATGTAGGAACTTACTGTGTACTGAGGTGCCAAGAACCCACTGAATCTTGGAGAATATAGTGAAATTCTCAGAGATGCTCTGAGGACTGGACATAGGTCAAAGTGGTTGTGGCTGAACCAGTATAACTCCTGGTGTACACTATGGTGATATTTTTCCTTGCTCTTAACTGTTTTTAATATTCCGTAAATTTCCTTATACGCAACAAAATTTTTGGAATCACCCAATTCACCCCCTTAATTGGTCTATACCTCTCATGTTCACCATACTTGTACACTACGGTGAAACGCTTGCACTAACATATTATGCATCTTGCCTATAGCAACTGTATTCCGATTGGGGCTATCTTCCACGCACTCAACATTGTGAAACATGTGCACAAGTACGGTGAACATGAGAGGTATAGACCAATTAATTTTCCCTATAATAGGAGACGAACCTTTAATTAGAGTAATTACTTTTTCCAAAAAAACTTGAACACAACTGAGGTCAAAACCTAGCTACAACAGAGAAATGAATAATAATGGAGAATGCAGAATGAATAAGGGAAATCATACCTCCATATGGTTAGAACAAACCACTAAAAGAAATGTGACTTGGCTAGGGTAGAGAATGAAAACATGAGCTAGGGCAAGCGAAGCAACTCGTGCAACAATTGCTAACAAGTATGGCAAATGCCTTGGATTGTGTGGCTCTACTATAAATGATTGACATATGTTAGAAGGCTTTATGGATGGTTACAATCAACCTTAAGACAAGTGCGGTACTAAATGAAAACATGTGTTAGGGCTTGCACAGCAATTCGTACAGTTATCGCTGCTAAGCAGAGAGAAGACTTTATAGATGGTGCATTTCAACTGAAAATGATGGTCGATAATTGAAAAAGAGAACCAAAGTAGTGGGGTTCCGAGGTTAGTGGGTTAAGGGTTTACATTTGACCTAAGATAAGTATGCTAATGAATGAAATGGAGAAGCGGATAGACATTTATATAGAGCTAAAATTTTAACTTTATAATGGTTCAAATACAACACCCATAATGAATTGCTCTATTGTTACATATATTATGGTTATTGTAAGAAATCGTTAGTTATTTTGGAAACATATATTACATTTTCTAGCTAATAATTGTTAAATATCGACATCACTTTTTTAAAAAAATAATTAGGGAGTACTGCTATCAATTTACACTTGCTTTCATAAAAAACACATAAAACAAACAACAATACAATAGATCATCCATTGAAACACAAAAATTATTAACAAATATCTAGTGTTTAAGGTCTTAAGTAATGGTTAGTTAGTAAGAATTGCTAGTTATTATATTGTTTAACCTTTATAACAGTTATTTTTAGTTTACCATGAGGTATGTTAATTATTATATTTATAACTGTTCTTTAATAACAACTGTAAGGAATGTTTTATATATATATATATATGAATATCGAAGCCATAATTACATTAATATATTTTTATAAATAAAACTAAAAAATAGATATAAATAAAACCTACCCATTGTCCTTAGAGGAATAATTTGAATTATTTAAGAAGATGAGAAGGAGCTTGTAGTAGACGCAGTAGTGGTGCCTACCACGAGCTAGGTTGGGGAGGAGGAGGAATGGAAGTAGGCGAGGGTGTACACTGGTAAAGAGGAGCATGAGGAGGAGAAGGAGGTGGAGGTTGTAGATGGTGATTCTTTAGCATTTCGTCAATGTGTCGCTTCACCATGGTGCTAGGGATAACAAAGGAAGAGGATGAAGGAAATGTATAAACATGGGGAGTTTAAATAGATTGGGAAGTGAAGTGTGTGTTGGAAGTTGAAGACAATCAGTTCGCGCTCAAATATATTCTTTTTTCCTATGACATGAGTTACATGACTGTTGTTTTATAAAAATTGTTATTTATCTATGCTTTCATGACTATAGAATGAGCTACCCCAAGTCAACCATGAAGAAGAGGAAATGTTTCGAAAGCTTTAATTAACATTGGTTAAATTAGAACTCTTAAGTTAGTGATGTTATTTATAACCACATAACAAGAATACTTCACCATTATTAATTAATAACCATGCAGTATGTATTTTTTTTAACTTCTTTTCTCCAATATTAAAAATATGATAGTAGTGTTCAGTCATCACTACCTTTGCTTTCCTCCTCGTCCTCTTCCTCATGCCCATTCTCATCACTAGATCAAAGGAAGGAGATGAAGGGCCTGTCTGCAAGTCATATTGAACCTCATTGTGATGAAGTATGAGGTTCGAATTTCTATTCAGATTGTTGGCATATCCTACAAGATGCCTTGTGTGATGGTCAAGGCCTGCCAATAGTTGCATTAGAGCCTCCATTTTAGGAGGAACCAAAGGAGGAGGAGGAGGTGGTGGTGGTAGTGGTGATGGTGGAGGAAGAGGGGGTAGTGGTGGAGGAGGAGCTCCCATAGATCTTAAGATGATGAAGGAGAAAAGGAGGAGGCTAATAAAGAAAAGGATAGTAAGAATCAAAACGAATACGTGAGTTTTAATAGGGGCCTAGGTCTAAAGGATGTTAAGAAGAGTTATCACTTATGACGGTATGATGATGTTACGAAGGATTATGAAAGTGTTAAATGACTCTTATTTATGAAGACTATTATGTTTTGCCTTCATTTATATCAGAGGTTGGAAGAAAAATCATTTGTTAATGTTAAATGATGGTTTTTTCGAAGGAACTGTCATTTTTGTCACTATTAAATTATGGTTATTAACTGCAACCATTATTTTTTCTCTTTTCATGAATTCTGTCTCGCAATACATGACAATGCATTACTTTTGAGCGTTATATATTCTTACGCAAGCTTTTTCTCAACATACATGACGTTTATTCGTTATAACCATTATTTATTAAGCATTATATATACCCAAATCTATAGTAGTGATTATGTCCAATTAGCCAATCAAATTCTACTACATGTATTAATTTAACATATCAGCATATTAAACTACTATAAAAATCATGATATATAACAATTTTTATTTGCCATATATAACAGTTTTGAATCTTCATATATGCGGGCGCTATAAAAGCTCAGCGTAGATATATTATGGTTCCAAACCATTATTTATTCTAGACTTATTATAACAATTATAATATAATAGCCGTTATGTACTGAGGCTCGGTGAGGGCATGAATACACATTGCTATGATAATAATTAATGAGCACACATAAACAACTATCATAATATGTGGTAATGCTTGCATAACACATAATGGTACCATTTTACAATTGTTATTTATTCAGTAACATATAATGGTTGTTTTGTAAGATTCTTGAAGTTTAATAAAAATTGATAACGATCTCACGCAGACAACCGTTATGTATTAAGTACAAAAATAATGTTTTATAAATAATAAGGTTGAGTATAGTGCTCAGTAGCCTAATATGACCTGTCAAACCCCTTAACATTTCGATGTGTGCAAAGTAATAAAGGCAAACCCCTTAAGTACATGTTTACATATAGGAATCATTCCCGTAGGGTTTGAAAGTATAACTACAAATATCCAAAATTTAGCTACATATAACTAACTCACCTCTATCTCAGGATTCGCACCACCAGTTCTCCATGTCTACCGCTTTTCCCTTTGAGCCACTGGTTCCAACTGGAATATTTGTTTATTTATAAAAAAGGGTGAGATTCCAAGGAATCCCAGTAGTAATATACAATCGTTCATATACAATATGGAAAGTACATATGTCATGCTCCATATTATGCACAAATTAATGAACAATATAACAACATGTATACATGCGTAGGGCTCCAACCCCACTATCTGTACACCATGGTTGGATTGTTACTTAACAACCAAGTAAAAGTGCACTTCTTGCACTATCTAACCCTTCTCAGCAGAACCATGTGGATTAATTAAACCACAAACAATGGCATACAAAAACATATATACAATAGCATAGTGTATGAACGATAAATTTACTACCTTAACCCCTTTTTGATCCTTAAATAGGCTCATCGAACTTTGAGCCGCAACTTGGGCTATCAATAGGGTCTAAACATTCCAAATGTACAAGAATTAGGTTAAAACCCATTCATGTACCATTTTAGAGACTTCCAAAGTGTTTTTGGGGGTAATATGAGTCTATATTAAAAAATTACCAAAATGCCCCTAGGGAAGCGGCCCCACCCCTCTCTACCCGGTCTGACCGTACTTTTTTCAAAATTTTGACTTGGGCTATTCTTACATATTTTACCTCAATGAATCCATTTTAGGCCTTGGTTTTCACAAAAGCACTGCCAAATGACGGTTTTGCCCTTGACAGCCCCTAATTAGGGTTTCGGGGGGGTTTTGGTCATTTCACTTTCTAGGGCTTTTCTGAAAAAGTGTTCAACACTAACCCCACCTTGTAATGACCCAATTTGGGATTAAGGGCTAGTGACTCTAATCTTGATTGTAATTAGTGTAATTAAACACTTTTGGAGAAATGTGATGTAAATTTGATATAAGTGTATTTGGAGATTAAAGATCAATGGTTGAGATTTATTGACCATGGGTCAGAATCCTATGCTTTGCATTTGTCTGAGTTCATGAAGGGAGTGAATAAGATGTGGACATGTGGCTTAAAGTGGACCATGGGATCATGCTAAAGGACAAAAGTCCACTTTTTCTCTCTTTTCTCTCTCCTATTCGGTGGGGAAGTATGGGCAAGGGAAGAGAAACACACTTCATCATCATCATCTCCATTTCTCATCATCTCTCTCATCCTTTTTCCATTTTTGGTGGACACAAGTAAGGGAAGAGAAAAGAGAAAGCTTGAATCTTTGGTGAGTAATGATCCTCCTATGCTCAAATCCTCTTCCTTAAACTTGTTCATATAGTTGAGAGCACCATTTTGGTGTTTTCAGAATTTGGAAAGGTAGTGATTTAGGTGTTGGAGTAATTTGAAATTTGGAGAATCAAGATTCTGACTTTGGCAAAGTGAAGAGGTAAGCATTTGGTGCTTTTTGATATATATGTTATGATTTTTGAATAATTCTGAGAAATTTTGGAATTTGCCCGGGTTTATGCCCATTTTGGAATGTATGAATTTCATTGTGGATGATGTGGGATTAGTTCATTGTAAAGTTTTTTGAGTATTTGATATGATTTTGAAGTTTAGAAGTGTATTGATTGGAATTGGGTATTGTGTGTCATAGAGACCCAAGGGCATAGATAGTGTTTAAAATGGTATTTGGGTTTTTTGGAGGTTACCAATGAGTTCCCTATGTCATTTTGAGTGAGTATGAGCTTTGTGCGGAGTTTGGTAACCATTGGGTGTGATTTTGGTCAATTTGGGAATTTCTGTCAGTTGTTACGATCTGGCAATCTGATAAGCATCACTCGAGTGAGGGAGGAACCCACTTGAGTGTTGCCTTGTGTTTTTCCTTTCCCTTTATGTTTTGCCAAGATTTTCATGAAGGAAGCTCGAGTGCACTTCCTTCACCACGAGTGATGTTGGTAATCACTCGAGTGAGCATGGGATCACTTGAGTGATGGTGTGAGCTCTTGGTTAGGGTTGCTCTCTGGTTGTCACTCACTGATTGATGTTCAAGAGTGTGTTCTGACACTCACAAGTGTGGGCTCCTCACCTGAGTGTCAAGGGTGGTGCTCGAATGAGCTATTTCCTCTGATGTTGCATATGATCTTGGGTTCTTACTTTCTGTGTTGCACTTTCGGGGACTCGAGTGGATTTGGAGTCATCACCCAAGTACAAAACCCCCATGCTCGAGCGTTGTGAGCACTTTTTGGTCATGGTTGTTGCTCACTGTGAAACACTCGCGAGTGAGAGCTAGTCTCACTCGAGTACGAGTCTTTCATCATTCGAGTGAGGTCATCTTCACACAAGTAAGTCAGCCAAAAATCTGTGTTTTGCCTTTGAGAAAGGGGTCTTCAGGGTAGTTCCTCCCAACCCTTTAGGCATATGTTTAGGCCTCTAATGGCTATTAAAAGAGTCCTAAATGATAACCAACTTAAAGTATTATGGAAATAAGTATTTGGGAAAGAGATTAATCAATTGTCCCTAAATTGGTATATGATTTGATATCTGTCAGACGCATGAGCCCACTGTGCCAAAGAACGTCAGGAAAGATACAGGTAGTGACTTCTCTCTTATACTTTGTGTAAATGTATTGTACGTTTGCCTATCATGCATTGTGTGTTGCTGCTGCTGCTTTAAGATGCATTGAGATACTTTGTGGAGCTTTGTGCCTTGTGATACATTGTGCCTTGAGATACTTTGTGCCTTGTGATGCTGCTGTATAGTGACTACCACGTAAGTGGGCATTGAGATTACAGCGAGAGCTAGCATAGTGATTACCGTAAAAGCAGGCATAGTGTTTATAGGGAAAGCTACCATTGTGATTACCGTGAAAGAAGGCATAGTGCATTATGATATAGCCGTGAGTGCTGTCGTCTATGGCGCGAGCCATGGATCATAGTGTTGCTGATGATGCTGGTGAACATGATAACATTACATGCTTTGTGTTTATATATTGTATGAGTGATTTGCTACTACTGGGATTCTTTAGAATCTCACTCTTTCCAATGACTAACATTTTCAAATAGGGCAAGTGGCTCGAAAGGGAAGCGGCCAACCAGGAGTGGTTAGGACAAGTAGGGACATATTAGACTTTGGGACTATTGGTTATCTAGTTGGATTTTGGGATATTGTATATATGCATCTTTTGGATATGTAATCCCCATGTTTAGGAAACTTGAAACCCATTGTATATATACAAGTAACCCGGGGTTGCCGGGATTTTGGTTACGCACTCTGATATTTATTATGTGATATAACTACACAGGTAATTGTATTTGAAAGTGAATGTGAGACCAGATGAATGCTGTTTTAAACATTTTGTTTGGACACCCCATCTCTTGGAGATGAGTGATTATAAATGTGATTTTTGTCTTATTGATCTTTATTTCACTTAAATTTTATAATCCGGATATAATTACCTTGAGGGGGTTACACACCTAATTTTCCCTCCTAAACATAATAGAATAATTAATTTCATGAAAATCCAGCTCCTAACCCCATTTTAGCCTTGGCTAAAACTTAGGGAAATAAAAATAGAAAATGCAGTTTTTGATTTTTGACTTTGAAAGCTTGCTCCTTTTTACTCATGGTCACTTGATTAAGTATTTAATCACATTCTAAACATAATTACACTAAAATTGGGCAGCACAACAACTAGGGTTTGAGCTTCCCAAATTTTACAAAAAACAAGAAAACTCACAACAACAAGCCAATAATTCCAACAACAACAACAACAATAGCATCAAGAATTTGAGGTTTGTGAAGTTACCTATGGATTCCTTCTTCTTATCTCTCATGGCCAAAACCTTACACCGCCTCAAACCTTGATTTTTGTTTGCTAAACATACCAAATCATGGAGAAGAGAAGCTTCAGGAAAGGTTTACACAAATCAGAAGTGAAAACTTCAAGATAATCAAGCTTACCTTTGTGATTTTTGCCTCCTCCTCTGTAGAAACTCAAGAACTCACTCTTTCTCTCCTCTCTTGTGCTTGCTAACAGAAATAAGAAGGGAAGAGGAAGGGAATAATTTTTTTTTTAAAATATCCAAATTTCCTTTGATTTATTTAATTACACAATTTTCCTAAATGTTGACTTTTGTGGCATATTTTTGCTTAAGCTTATCTACATGCAAATTTGTGTCATAAAGCCCATTACAATGTAACTAATATTTCCCTCTCTTTGATCAGTCGAATTTCACGTCCCACACCCATAGGAGAAGCCAAATAGGCTCATGTGAATTTATCTCAAAATTACCTCAATTGCCATCACAAATTTTCCATTTTCGGATGTGTGACAATTCTGGTAGATTTTCTGTCCAAACTTTGAAAAATCACATCTTTATTTGTAGACATCGTATTGGTGTGATTCCAAAGGATACATAACTTTTATTGAGTCTAGTTTTAAGAAAAAAAATATAGTATTTAGCCAACTAAAAGCACATAATTCCCAGAATTTAAGTTTTTGGACGTTGTTCTAGAAAATAGACATTTTTTCTGGGCTAACTTCAAAAATTCATAATGTTTGCATACAGCTCCAAAAATTACCCATTACCTATCAAATTAAAGCTTAGCATGTCTAATTTCATCTTCTAAAATTTCATAATTTTTTGTTATCATTTGTTCATCCAAAACCACTTGACAAGCTCACTGCCTATAGGAAATCTCACTGGCAGCACTATTCATATTCTCCAAAATTCACCATTTTATTTCATTGACTATTTCCAATAATTGCAATACATATCGGTGAATAAAATTTGGGATGTTACATGGCCACCCTAGTCAGGCCAAAAAGTGCCCAGCCCAATCCTAAAAAATGGCCCAAAAAAGGTTTTGGCATTTTTAAGCAAGGCTTATTGTCGAGAAAGGCCGGGCATCGAGTAAGGGGTGATGCCCTACCCGTTTGGCCCTTCCCAAAAATATATGTAATTTTTTTAGAATATATATTATTCAATACATAATTACAAATTTTTTTCCTTGCTTTTAGTGGATCATGTATGTTATTTAATTATTGTCCAAATATGAATATTGTGTTAAAGCCTTTGGCAATTTTTTGAATTTCATGACTCAAGTTGTAGACTTATTTGCTTATGATAATGTCTTTGTTTTTTTACTCACTACCTTATCACTTTTAAGCTCATTGTTTGCTTTGTTTGTTGTTGAGATTATGATGTAATTAGGCTTTGGCCCTTTTATTAACATATAGTCGCACCAATTTGGCAAAAAAAAAAAATCAATAATGTCTATTATGTTATTTTTTATGATAGAATTATATAATGATGATATTTGGACTTAGACAGGTAAGAATGGCCTACCTAGCCCACAATTGCTTAGCCCAAAACTACCAAGGCTTTTACTAGGCAGGGCTGGGCATTGGGCTGCATATTGCAGCCCCGTTCATCTTTCAGGCCAGGCATCAAGCATCAGGCATATGCCATGCCCTGCCCATGCACACCCCTTATAAATAAGAACCAAAAACATTTATAATACATGACTATTTTTATATAACAACCATGATGTATATAATAACCATGATGTATAGATATAAGACTCTTTAAGTAAGAGTTTTTGAGCTAGTTGCTCTCCTATATATATAATAAAACAACAGTACCTTACACATAGAGCGGCCATGCAATTGGCATAAATCAAAACATTCCAGGCTTTGTCGGGAGAATTAATGGCAACTATTGACGTATATAAGCAATAATGTAACTTGTGACCTATGTATATTTGTGTCTCTTTATAGGAATGAACCCCTATAAAGCAAAGGACTTTGAGGAAAAAACATATACCCCTATCAAAAAGAGCAAAGGAGGTTAAGGGTTTGCATAACCCTTGTGCCTTTTCGGATAAGGATATTTGTTTTTCCCCATCTTTCTTTGCTTTCCAAGCTTAATTGCTAAAGAAATGCAAGGTATATATGAACACTTACATTATTATATATAGATCAAGAGTGCGATTGATTCTAGCCACAAAACCTAGAAAATATTGGTTCATCCAAATTTCATGGCTACTCAATGTAAGAAGTACTACTCTATTATATATATAGAGGCAAGACCAAGTAGCTCATGAACTCTCACATTGAAGAGTCTAGGACTAATCACAATGTTGAAATTCATAGCTTTTAACTTAGTGCCACCTTCAATGCTTTATGCTTTGTAATATCCTGAATTTTGAAATCAAAGGTTGGAGAATAAACCTGAATAAAGTATACTTCTAGGCCTAATTCAAGAAGTGTGTCAAGAATGTCCAAGAGCCAAAATGACTTTTAGATACTAGTTTGGGAACTAAAGTATGGGATTTAGTGGTCAGGGGGAAATACCAAAACCCTTTATCTAAAGTCAAATGGATCTAAACCTAGCTTAGATCCAAAAGTGAGTGAATGGCATCTTGGAAGAAGAAAGAAATAGAGACAAAATAAGGAAAAGAGTTATGGCTTGTAGAAACCGCACCCGGAATAAAGTATGAATTTTGGTGCAGTATATTCGAAAGAAAATACCTGATTCCGTTTGGATATGTCAAAATGACATAGAACCTAACCAAGATCCAAAGGAAAAGGTAAATGGTGGCTAGAAAGAAATAAGGAAAGAGAATTAAAATAATTAATGGCACAAGAAATAATGTTGCCATAATCAAATGCAAAAGAGACAATTGCGACTTAATCTTGAGGATAGAATTGGAAACAAAGATGAAGGGCCAGATTTTGCTCTCCAAAATGTAAGAAGTCATTATGAGAATGAAAAAGCAATTAATTCCCTCCCCTTTAAGTCATAAAAACGTCCAAAGGGGCAAAAGGGAAAGAAAAGAGGAGTTGGTCAAAGTTTCCACTCACTTGTACAAGAAAACTTTGGTTAAAGTAGGTACTTGCACCAATAGGCTTTTAAGCAACATTCATCCTTCCTTTTTTTGGACCAATTTGGTCAAAAAGTAAGGAGGAAAGAAGGGAGACCAAATGGTTAATGAAGCAGTTAAAGTAACTAAGTAGTTACTTACTTTTCTAGGAACCACAAGATTTGTGACACATGGCACTTTATGAACTAAGCATTCATGTTAGGTGAGGATAAAGACCAAAACTCCCTCTCACCTCCTCATTTTCATTCAGCTGCCTAAACGAGAGAGAAAAACATGAGAAAAAATAGAAAGAAAAGAGAAGGAAGGTGAATAGTGAAAACTCCTGAGTTCCGGAGGCGATTTCAACCCTGATTCGACATTTCCAGCTTTCGAAGTCTTCTCTAATATTGTTCTACTCGATGAGAGCTTTCTTTCTATGGTTTTAGATTCTTGATTAGAGGTGTTTGGAGCCTTCTACGTAGGGGAAGTACTGCCAAGATCAAGAACCGGTTGTGGAATCAAGTAAAGGTACATATAAGCTTCGATTTAAATCAAGTATTGTGTTGTTTGGTGGAGTTTTATGGATTTTTTGATCCTTCCCTATAATTTCATCTAAGTTATGATTTTTTGGCTATATGTTGTTTTAAGCATGAAAATGATGATCTATGAGGTTTAACGATGCTAGATTATAAGTGTTGAAGCTAACTTTGCAAAACTGTTAATTGTTGGATCTAGGAGGCAGTCTGTTTGTGGTGACGTTTTGATTGGCCAAACCAAGTTCAACTGTAATGAAACTTTATAGGATTAAAGTAGACATCCTAGGCTTTAATTGGATATGTATTATAAGCAATTTGAACTTGTGGATTGGAAGTTATGAATTTTCAAAGTGGCGCCCTGTTTCTGGACTTAATTCTAGAACAACAAAGGAATTTGTGAAATTCTGAAATTTTGTGGTTGTAGATGGTGGTGGTTCATATTTTTCCTATCTAGAAGACTTAAAGATCTTTCCATACAACTTGGAATCACCCTATTTCAATTTTTTTTGGAATTAGTTATGATTTTTAGAAGTTCAGCCAAGAAACAAGACAGCTTCTTGGTTGTAGCCAAAAAACTTCTGGGCTATTTATGGTCATAGCCAAAAACCTTCTAGCTACTTTCAACATTTTCACCTTTTTGAATGGTTTAACTTTTCCAATCCCATGAGCACTTGTTTGAACTTCCAATGGTTGTCTAAATAGCCCAAAATAAAACCAATGCAATGAGTTTAAAGTAGTACATGAATGGGTAGTAACCTAATTCTTGTACATTTGCAATTTTAGGACCAAGTTGAGAGCCTAATCATTGGCATGCATACCGAGGAACTCTTTTCAAGTTGGAAAATGGTTAAGGTAGGGGACTTACCTTACTTGCATGTATTTGATATCTTTGCATGTGTAGTAATGTATGTGGTTGCTTTACTTGATTGTGTAGAGCATATTTGAATAAATGAAGCTCTATTTCTATTTATACTGTGGCCATAGTTTTGTTGCATGAAACATTGAGTATGTAGAAATGTCATTATAGGGCATACATCTAGTTAAAGTGAATATGTCATATACATAGCATCTATCATGTATGCATTATGGTATTTGTTTCCTACTGAGATTCTCTCGAATCTCACCCTCCCCTACCAATAATTTAGACAGGTGAAGACAGAAGCTATGCTAAGAACAAAGAATATAACAGTACGAGGGGAATACAATAGTGGAACAAAGATGAGAATGCGTCTCCTTTTCCCTATAATAGGTTTAGATACCCTAGAGCCCTGTGCGTCTACAAGGTTTGTAATTATTATGTACGAACCCCTATTGGGAATTTCTATAATCTTGCATATAATATCAGTATATTTATGATATTTCTATGTTGCCCACTAAACTGCATATCATTTTTCCTCAAATACTCTGAAAAAGGTGAAAACAAGATAAGTGTGTAACATGCTTTATGACTTCAAAAATGTTACAGGTATTCACTTGTTCATGCATGACGCTTGGTACAACTAAACTAGTTTTTTCATCATATCCCTATTGAACTATTTCAAGTACCTTCTAGAGATATGGATACTTACAAAGAAGAAGATGTATGCTTAAGGATCTATATCTCCTGAAGTTACATAGAAAAAGATCAATAAAGTAGGAACCTTTAGTCAAAGCAATGAATTGACAATTTCCTGTAATAGGAAATGAACCTTCGATCAGAGACATACTAGGTTTTCAAAAAGAAAAATATAACTTCACAAAGACAAGTTAATGTCACTTTGAATGCTTTATCATGACGAGATTTCATGAACAATGAAAAAACGAGTTAGAGCACTCATGCGGCAATGGCTGAGACAAGTGTCAAGGTATTCACTAGCGTGGCTGTCGCTGAAAAATACAAGGGTTATGATGTTGGTAGGTTTCAACTGAAAATGACTCTTGACGATCAAAAAAACAGTAGGAGTACTAGGGTTACAATGTTTGTGGGTTTGAATTGAACAAACTAATTGTCAAGTTTGTTCTGTTTTAGACACTTAAATAGAAGAGGAAGGGTAGAGTTTTTTGGGTTGTCATGCTGAAGACTTTAAATAATGATTCTATCAATAAAAATGTTATTTATTTTATTATATATTATAGTTTGCTTTTAATAACCGTGAGGTATGTTACTGTTTTTAACATATTCATTAATCATGGTTTTTATTTAGGAACCGTGAGGTATGTTATTTTTTAAAATTTTTTAGGAAACTAATTCCTAGATAATTACATTTTTATATTTTATAAAAATAAAACAAAAAATATCACCCTCTGGTGACTAGTTGCCTAATAGATGATCTGATGTCTGTTGTGAATTTAGAAGGTTTTGTTTCCTTTAATTTGAATGAATCAAAAGTTCCATAAATTTTCAAAAAACCTCACATCATCATTGTACTTGTCACTAGAAGACTGGCCAAAATCATCTGAGAGTATGTTAGGATCATGGTTTCCAATCTCATACTCATTAAGAATGAGATTGGCCTTCCTATTTATATGTGACAAATATTTGGCCATCCTCCTCATAAAATTGGAATTGAATATTTAATTGTTTTAAATTTTATATTCCATTATATTGAATGCAATTAAAATTTTTGACCCATATCCGATATGGCAGGCCATTTCTAGCCCGTCTAAAATTTTAAGTATGCACTAGTGAATATCAACTTTCTACAATAGTTCCATTAGCAACTTTTTTCAAATTTATCATTTTCTACAGCGGTTTACAAGACAAATTTTTACACTGGTCAGGTTTTTTTTTGCCTGCTCACTGGTCATGTTTACCATTTGTATAAAAAGGTAAACTTGATTTTTTAAAAAAGAAAAAAGAAAAAAAATTTCTCAACCAGTTGATATTAGTAACCCATGTATAAAATGTGATTTTCTACACGGACTGCACATGAACACTAGTGTAAAAAGTGAAGATGATTTTTTTTGTTAACCTTTTTTGCAACATTTAGTGTGTGTTTGGGATAGCGGTATGAAAAATGACTTATTATGATTCTGACTTATTAAAAATGACTTAATAAAAAAGTCAGTTTTTATAATGTGATTTATGTTTGGATGAGCGATTGAATAAGTGATTTTCCATAAGTCAAAACTTGTTTGGATTGGTGATTGTATAAGTGTTTTTTTAAAAGTAAAAACTTATTTGGATTGGTGATTACATTAGTGCTTTTGTGTTAATTATAACAAAACTTGATATTTAAAATTAAGAATTAGTGGAAAAATTGAAGTTAGAAAATGTGATGCCAAAAAACATAATTTAACATAAAAATACTACATAAGTAATTGGATCACATGTCCTATACAAGTCGATCTTTAATCATGTCACGAATATGATTCATACAGGCAGAAGATGTCCCAGCATCATTGGACGAGGAAGCCGCATCGTCTAAAATATTAGTACCTTCATAAGCTACATTGCCACGTTTAGTTGCATGGAAATTAACATCACTCTGAGAATTTCTCCTAATAAGGTTATGAATGGCCATAGTTGTGCAAACTAAGCGGACTTGCGTTTCGTAGTTGTATTTGCACATTTTTTGCAATAATTCGAATCTATTCTTCCACACTCCAAAAGTCATTTCTATTGTTGATCTCGAACTAGAATGATAGTAATTGAAGGTCTCTTTAGCATTTGCCAAACCAGGTTGACGTTGAAATTCTGGCAGGTGGTAACGCTCACATCTGTAGGGACTAAGATACCCAACTGGTGTGGGATAGCCAGCGTCGACCAAATAATATTTGCTTAATGAATGCTTAAATCATTTTAAAGGTGTGAGATTAAGCAAAGTATGCACTGAAAGTAATTCAACTGAATGAGATGAAAATATACCTACAGGTGGATGAGGGAAATTCACAGTTGGATTTGAGACAGCAACTTGAAACACACAAGCGTCATGTACAGAACCTTCCCAACCCGCCAACATGAACGTAAAGCACATATCCCAATCACATATAGATATTACATTCTGTGTTGTATATCCCTTTCTCTTGATATATTTTTCCTGGTTGGGACCAGTGATCACACACTAATATTAGTTCCATCTATTGCTCCAATGGCATTCTTAAAGTAGGGATAATATCAAGGATCATTGAGTATTTTTGGGTGGCATCCAGTGAATTCGGGATTGGAGGGTTTGATATTTTCTCGCAACAGGCTAATACAAGCCTATAGTACCATGTGTAGTAGTTGATTGACAGTTTCCCTTGAATGTTGAAACAAGTTGAAACAACTCTTGGACACCTTATTGCCGACGCCATGTCCAACTATGAGCAAAAACATCGCAACCATTTCTTTGACTCCGACATTCTTAGAATTTTGTAACCCATGTTCAACCAATTTACTGAACAACTAGTAGAACACATGTTTTTCAACTCTAAACATGTCATGACAACGTGTTTCATGCTCTACCAATATTTCTTGGACCCATAAATGACCGGTGTGTTTACTTGTTTTACGAGGTTCTTTGCACATGAAAGGAACCAAATATTGACACACCAACGCAATTAATTGTTCATACTCTGTTAACTTTTCATCTATAAGAGATAGTATCCGAGAGTCATTGTCTTCTGCGTCCATCCATTTTGCCATTGCTAATGTAACCTCTGTGTTGGATTAAAACATATATAACATAAAGGAATTCAGTCAAAGTTGTAATATATGTCATAAAAGAAACATTGGATTAAAACATACATAACATAAAAGTATTTCAGTCAAAGTTGCGTTGTTGGTCTAGTAATAACATAAAAACCAGCATGCATACAATACTACATAAACACTAAACTAATTTGGCATAAAGTTCATATTAGGATGGTGTCGTCCACAAAAAACCATATCGATAGTGGCTTAACCAAAGATCGTAGCCACTCAATCAAGGTCGTAACCATATAACTGAGCCACAAAATCAAGGAATCCTTGATCCGTTTAACAAGTGAGAAAAACGTGTCCCAACTAGTCTTGTCCATTATCAGCCTGATACAGCGGACTTGAAATTCCTCATCTTGTTGCACTTCTTCTAGCTCAAGTAGGTCTGCAATAGCAACATCAATAATCCTTTATTGAATTTCACTGATGGTTATAGCTCTGTTCTTTGATGCTTATGCTATGACACTAACCGCATCCGCAATTTGCTTTGCCGCTGGCATCTTCTGCTTCTTTTTGTTCTGTGAGTGATCAACTCATTTCCTCTTTCCCTGACTTCTGAAGTTCGTTGGAACAGAGGATGGGGTTAGATCAGAGGGTGGGGTTTGGGTCGATAACCCAATGCTCGCTAGCTTATCTGTCACTCATGTGCTAACTGTTGGGTTAATTCCAAAAAGATTGTCTTCGCTATCTCCTGAACCCTCCTCTTTGTCCATAGTAGGTCGGTAGACATCTTCTTGCTCTGCATCCTGTGTCTGTGTATCTACAAAAGATGATGCAAAAAAATCCTCGCCTGTTGCAATGATATCCTTGAATATAAGCCTCAATTCTCTTTTATTCTTGAGGCATGAACGACAAAACTTTGTATATGCCGAATTCTCCTGCATACAGACAAGTAACCAAATCATTAGCTATATTATACAAAAGAAGATGATTTCGGCAACTACATTACTATTATGCAACATTATAAGTAATATATATGCATTACTAAGCTGACATTTGCGCCGCCACCACTCAGGCAAAGTAATGACATTTCTGATTCCAGGTTCTCGGCCCACACCAGTCTCTTTTGTTAACAATCCCAAGTCCTTAAATCCTTTTGTAACATATCAAATTTATTCTTTAATTATTTCTTATCGTACGCTTTCCTAGTCTTTTAATTGAACGTAGAGACAATAGCGTCCCAACCATCCTTCGAAAAAGACAGGCCTCGATGTTCATTTTTTTAAAATTTGGTCAACTATAGCGTGGACAAATACTTTAGTTGACTCCTCATCCCATAGTGCTCTGTTATTCATCTTTCTATGGAAAAATTTCAGTTTATAGTGTGGACTATGAACATATGTTACTGATTTCATTTTCAGAAGCAACCATGCAAGAAAAGAAATAGAAGTCGTGCCATCTAAAAGCAATACAAAGTTTATGACAAAAAAGAAAAAGAACATGATATACAAATGGACATGCACCAAATTCATTGTTGCTTAAACTTTTAGGGAAATTGTGTATATGGGGTCCAGTAAGGACTCGCATACCCATTTGGGCAAAAATTATGAATTTTAGTGTTTGTATCCTCCCGGTGTGTATGGAAACGTAAAAAATTGCTATATATACAAATTATATTACTCATAGGTTGAATGGTGTGGTGGTCCTAAAACCATGGAAGAGTTCTTTTTGCCAAAAACAATACAGAGAAGAAGCAATAGTAAAACGAGAAAGAGCCCTGTCATGCATATCTTATGAATCATTGGTATATATACAATGGAGATCCAATTCTAGTCAGAACTAGGGACTGTGAAATTATATATGACTTTGAAATCTGAATTCCTTCAAACTTTGAAATATGAAATCTGAACTCCTTTTTTTCTTGAATTGAAAAATTTAGCTATAATGTTATTGAAACAAAAAAAAAACACACACACACACACACTACAACTCAGCAAGCAGAGTAAGCAATGGCATTGCAATTGGGCAAGCACAGCAAGAAATGGCATTACACTATAGATCGAACGAAACAAGGAAAAAAAACAGAGGCTTTAATGGGCAAGCAGAGGAACCAATGGCATTATCACACAAAACAAAAAACAAAACACAACTAGCCACTACCAGAAAATATAGATCGGCTTGTGTCTTTCGTTCAGAGCAAGTTGTGAAGCTTACCTTGCAAATACAGGCAGGAATCGACAACAGGGCACAGACCAAACTCACCAACGGATGATCGGAGGAGAATGAGCCAACACCACCGTCTACACTGGCCAAAAATGTCGAGAAAGAACAGATCCACCACCATGTGTGAACAAATCCACCAACCAAACACCATAACACATCGTCACATTTCACCTCCACCAACTATTCGCCTTAGACTGTGAAGCCGAAGTACATCGCTAACTCCAACTACTGACCACACCACCGCAAACACTAGAGACAACTTCAACTGAACTAACACCACCACTTTGCCAAGTTTCGGACACCGACCGAGAGAGGGAGGATGTTTGGAGATTGGGAGACTGTGGATGCCTCAGATAGGAATGCTCGATTGGAAAAAGAGAAGAGAGGAAGGAGAGAAAATGACATGGTTGGCAGTGGCATTAAATGCCCATAATAATAGTAATAATCATACCAAAAAGAAATGCTGCAATTTTTTTTCAAAAATAAGCCCCAAGTTGGGGCTTATCAATAAGTGTGTTTATTCAGGCTTATCTCTTTTGGGAAAATGCTGTACCAAACACTATCAAAACGGGTTACATTTTTATTTGGGCTTTTTGCCCAAAAAACGGGCTTATTGGGCTAGAAAAGTAATACCAAATACTCTCTTAGTATCAAGCAATGTAGTAAAGTATCTTGGGCTAAGGTCCATTTTTGTCCTAGAAGTTGTTACAAAATCGTAATTTTGTTCCAAAAGTTGTTACTCAAGAGCAATAGTACCCCAGAAGTTTTTTGCGTTCAATATTGCCCTGGAAGTTTTCAAATTGTAGCAATATTGCCCTGACCATTATAAAGGTTAAGTTAGACTATTAGTTGACTAAATATGCTTGGTTGACTGCATGAACGACATTGAACAGAAAGCCGCAAATGGAGGTGGAGCTAATCTTCGTTAGAGAAAATGAAGAAAATAATTCAATATTCGGATTCAAGCACACTAAGCAAGATTATCGAGAATATGGCCACTGGTAACCCTCTGTTATCATAACCTAGTGATGTTGAGATAAATAGGTATCTCTTCGATTTTCTCTTCATCATGATGCTTTCACTTCTTTGATTTCCTCCAATCATTTAGATGGGGTACATGTTTTTAAAAAATATTTTCTTATTTATAAATCTAACTTGGAAAAATAAAGTGGATGACACATGGACTGGCCAAATAAGCATACTTGACCAATTAATAGGTAAACTTAATTTGGATAATAGTCGAGGTGAAATTACTACTATTTGGAAACTTATAGGGCAAAATAGCTCAAGTGAAGACCTTTAGGGCAACTTTGAACCTAAACCCCAAAAAAAAGGGTTAAGGTGCAAAAATACTCATGAGCTTTCAAGATTGGGCCAAAAATACCGTCTTCGTTAAAAGGTGCTAACATACGTTTATTACTATTTAAAAGTACCGCAATACCCTCCAATATAAAGAAACCACTGTCTCCCTCAACCTCAGGTTCACGCTCTTCCCTTCCCAATTCATCATTAACAATCATCTACCAGAATCAAGCATAAAAAAAGGTGAAAAGATGAAGCCCAATCACACAGAATCATCTAGTTCTTGCCATGTAACTCAAAACTCGAATTTAATGTTGCTAAGCACACAAAATCATCTAACTCAAAACTCATATTTAATGGTGTCATATTTTAGGGCCTAAAATCATGCACCATATTAGGGATGATATCCCAAATTAATTTCTAGATCTTTAGTGACCACGTTGAAAATCTGAGCCCGATTTATGTATTTCCATTCGATTGAATAAATTAAGAAAACTTACTATCGTCTCTGTTTCTGAACAAGGTATCCAAGAAGAGTTGAACCACAAAAAATCATAAACAAGATCGCGTAAGGAAGTTTGATGCAAGGTCATAGCTCGCCATCTCAAATCTTGCTACCGCTGCTACATGTTCCGCCATCAAAGCAATCATGATCTCCACCCTCACTATTACCTTTGAATCCTAGTTGCAACCCTCAAACCTCCTCCTCTAAATCTAAGCTTCCAATTCCTCTCAGCAATGGTTTAGTACACCACCATTGCCGCTGGTAGAGGTTGCCGCCATTGCCTTCTACATCTGAGAAGGAAATGGTGGGGGTGAAGGAATTGAGGAAGAGAGTGACAGATGAAGATAGGAGCAGTAAGGGAAATTAAAAAATCCTAACATTTTTTATTTTTTAATATGGTGGGCCCCACCAAAAAGGTAACAGATGTTAAGGCCTTTTAACAATGATGATATTTTTGCCCCGATTTTGAAAGCTTATAGGTAATTTTACACCTCCAAAAAGCATATGTTACTGGGTGCACTTTAAAAAACTCATAGGTATTTTTACACCTTAACCCAAAAAAAATAATGTGGATGACACATAGACTTGTCAACTCAGCATATTTGGTTAACTAACGGTCAAACTTAATCTAAATAACGGCTATGGCGAAATTACTACGATTTGGAAACTTCTGGGGTGACATTGCTCCAAAAAAAAAAAAAAACTTATAGGACAAACTTGAGATTTTGTGACAACTTCTGAGGTAAAAATTGACCTTAACATAAGTATTTTTCTATACTAGCTCTTAAAGCCCAATACTCTCTACATTGGCAAATTTTTTTAAAAAATTGTTGTGAAAAGGCTTTTTTGGACTAATGTATAATACATTTATTTTAATGAATGGATCACATTTGCACATGAATGGAGAAATTTCTAAATGGATATCATAACTAAAAGAATAAAGAAGATATTCATTCATTCTAAATCTTAAAATATATACAATTGATCAATCAATAATTTCAACTTATTGCAAACCTAAATAATAAAATAAATAAATGTATATATGTATCATCATTTTTCTATCATTGTTGATGGTATATGGACCCTGTCCAACTCAAGAAGAGTGTAAGGTGCACAAATAGTTCCATTGAAGCAGCCGTTCAAAGCAAGCTCACATGAGACTTCAGTTAGATGTTTCCATCCATCAAAATAATAGTACTTTGTTCTATCTGGACTCACACTATTTTCTTCTTTTTTATAACAAGCATCCTGGATGTCTGTGATTCCTGTACATTTGCAAGCAAATCCGTGTGAATATATAAATCCAAATCAATATATTCAATATATAATTTAATATAAATTATATTAAGTAAGATTCAAAAGTATGATTAGCGTAACTAGCTAAATTTTTGAACTTTGTACTACCTCCGATCCTTAACAAAAGACCCACTTTTATGTAGAAATTTAATTATAGAATAGATCTTATATAATTATAGAGTAGATCTTATATTAATGATAGAAGAGGAAGCTAAGTATAATGTGAAAGTAAGACAAAACCGGCCAGTAAACTATAAAATTTATAATAGGTCAAAGTATTTATAAACTAAATAAAGATATGACCCATTTTTCAAACGTGTATAATGCATAGGGCTAGACACTTAAATTAGTACAACATTGTTGTGTGATATTGGATTTATATATAGTTAGGTTGTTTCTCTAGAAATTATTAAGAAAATGCAAATTCATGTTAAGCACAACAATATAATATATGTAAAGAATTAAATTTGAAATAAAATTATGCATACATAAAATTTAAAATAAGATTATATAAGTAGTGTTTTTTCCTTTTGATTTTCTATTTTACACACTCACACACATTTCTTACCATGGGTTTGATGCCTTTCGGTGATGATTTTGTGCACCTTGTAATTATCGTATATTGTAAACAATGAACCGAGGAGCTTGCTTTGTAAAAATAATGGCTTTTCAGGAAGTTTATCTCTATAGTATCTTTAACTGCAATTTCCCGGATATTCAAATGGCTCACAAACTGAAATGCCATTCACCACGAACTTTCTAGCTCCAAGATTATAGATTTTCTGCAATTGACTTTTGTTTAAAAACGGAAAAAGTTTATGTTAGTTTTAAGTAGAGTACAACACACACACACACACACACACACAAGGTCTAGCTAGATTTAATTTAATAGTGCGCAATTAAGTCATATGATCATTATATATCCTCGTCGTTTTTCAATAAAAGTATTTTTTATTTTTTAAAAAAAGGTTCCAATTTTAAGCTTCTATTGTTTTACTTTCCCAATTAAAAGACTTTTAATTTATATTGTACTACTACTTTTAGTTTAATAAAATATATTTAGATTTGAAACATATATATCTATATAAATCATGAACGATATAATATATATGGCTTATTAGCTAGATACTGGGTAGTGTACTGTGTATAATATATATGATTATAAATTAGTATAAATGGCTACCAATGTGAAGTATCCTGATATAAGACACTTCTAACCACCTCACTGGAACTAAAGAGATGTTGTTGAGTCATTAACTTCATCCAAAAATAGAATAAATTTTTAATTTTACCCACATTTAAATGAAACTTTTTTAATATTCACTACTACGGAAGGGACTTTTAACGACCGTTTTTTGGCCCTTTAGACGACTGTTTTCAGGGGGTCGTCTATCTCAGTGTCGTTGAAAATTCGAGAAACGACGACTGTTAAAAAACAGTCGTTGTATGATGGATACAACGACTGTTTATTAAAAACAGTCGTTGTATCTCTGGGATACAACGACTGTTTTTCATAAACAGTCGTTGTATCCCATAGATACAACGACTGTTTTTCATAAAACAGTCGTTGTATCCCAGAGATACAACGACTGTTTTATTAAAAACAGTCGTTGTATCTATGGGATACAACGACTGTTTTATGAAAAACAGTCGTTGTATCCTTTGTTTTTTTTTTAAATTCCCTACGTCAACCCCCTCTACTCCTGCACCATATGTTACAAGTCCACACGTCCTCCCATTCTCTCATGATTAACTCTCTAGCTTCCCCTAATAGTACTCATGGAAGTGAAAATCACATGTTAGTTTTTCTATCATGACATATAGCGCATATATCTTCATAACATAATTTCAATGTGCAGACTTCAACTTTCAAACTTTCAATGTAAATCATGACATGCATATGGGCAAAGAGATGATGACATGCTTCCATGAAAATCCCTATTTTTCATCATCATTTTCCATAGTGGTCTCTGAAAGCATAATGCCTTAACAAATTCAAAGTACCCATAAATAAGAAACTAGGAAAAGTATTCGAATATGCAAACTTGAAATAGCACTGTACAAAACCACTGCACTACGTAAAAAAACCTCTACACATCATCACCCGGCCCCTCTATGTGTTGTAGAAGATGTCCTGACAACAGGTCTCGGATCAAATTAATGTCTTCGATTGTGTAGGGGTCTTGATCACCAAAAATCTGTACGCAAAATGGAGAATATGTTAACATAAATAAATAAATTGAATGAAATAACTAACAATTGAATCACATGAAAAGAACTGAAATTCAATTGAGAATCAAGAAATGATCACCTGTTCAAAATTTGTAGTAAGGCCAGAGAAAATGATGTTATACATATATAGTATAACATAGAAGCCGCACTCAGTTTTCCCTGCTTGCCGTGGACACTATACAGCAAAAGCAAAAGGTAAAAAAGCCCTAGCCGCCTATGTAAAGCAATTGTCAATCGAAGAACTTGAATGTAAAGAACTTACGTTTGGCTGGAACCACTTTGTATGACCAGCTTTACCTTCACTCTTCCCACCCATTATATAATATGTCTTGAATGCACTGTAATAATTAAAATGATAAACAAAAGACATTAAAACAATTGAGTAAAATCAAAAATCAATGACGGACAAATAAATTTACTTACGTGTTAAAAATGTTTCTGATATCTGCGTCTGGCTTGCGACCCAATGAGTCAAACCAAAAGATGACGTTGATCGAGGGACAAGGAACACAGAGACTCCAATGATAACTATAATCACATGCATATATAGATTAAAATGAGGTTAGATAACATGATACTGTTTAGCAAAGTGAACGTGTATAAAAATATAGCAAAGAAAGTTACTTGCCCTTCAACAATTGGTGCCAGATAACAAGGCAGCTGAGTCTGGCCTATTGTATAGCCTACATAGCTCATCCGTTCTTCCAAAGTCTGGCTATTACGCCGTGACATATTGCTAGGACATAAGAAGCCATATGTACTGCCAAGCCCTCGTTCGACACACAGTTTATGGAAGCAGCTACCACATAAATGAAATGAGAAATGACACAGTGAATGTAGAAACCTAAAACCCCTAAATATCAGTGCATTAATTACAATTAAAAATTATAACTAAACTCACATGATTGCAAATGTGACCCATCCTACGTCAATCTCCTCCAAAGATAGGAACTCTCTAATATCTTTGTTATCAAGCCCATAACTATACGAGATTCTGCGACCCACAATATCACAAGGCATCTGCAAGTCGACCTTATTTATGCCTTGATGAATATTTTGCAGTCGTGCTAAAAACGGAAATTTTGTCGCATCATCTTGTTCCTAGTAACACACAAAAAGATTATAAGTAGAATGTTAAGGATTAAGTAACAGTAAGTTGTTTCCTACCATTAGAGGGACTGGCAAAGTCTGAACAAGATGTCTAGGCCACAAGATGAAAGATCCTGTTGCGTGACCTAGATTGGCAACCTCACCATCAGGGAATGGGACATCTGCACCTTCCTCACCCAGTCGAACACTTGTCACATTGACCTTAAGTTGATCATCCCGGATTTGGTTATTATGGTGGGTGGTGGCACGGCTGTATACAACAGCATCAGCAACAGCACGCAGGTACGGGACTTCCAAATACAAAGTGCAGGGTTCTCCAGGCTCTAGTGAAGGACCAGGGTCACCATGTTCAACCTCTGGCGGATTGTAACTGCCTTTGGTGCTGGGAAAGGCCGGGGATTCCTGAGTAAGAGAAATGAAAGAATTAATTAAAATAACGTAAGAAAAAACTCAATATAATGTTAAATGAAATTAGTTACAAACCTCAGATCTAGACGCCACATTACACATCCCGCCTTGCATGTGAGACAACACCATCGTACTCATCTCACCACGTAGCTCACTCAACAACTCTTCTTTTAGCTCATCTCGAAGTGAGTGACGCAGCTCTGCTCGGATTTCCTCTCGAACCCTGGCCACAAACTCGTGACTCATTTCACCTCGTTCATAAGCTTGTGAAGCTCGTCCAAAGTATTTAGAGAGACCAACTCCCCTTGACTCCCCTCTAACTTGACCAGGGTGATCTAGACTACCAAGCGCCGTGGCTAAGATATCCATCCTTCTAGTTTGACTGAAGGAACCCTGGCTGCTCTGCTCTTCAAGTTCATCCTGTGGCATACAATAGATAAATAGAAAGTAATTACATTCCACCAACATTAGAAAAATGAAACATATTTAAATATACTTGTTATTAAATACTCACAATCCTTTTAGCGACATCAGCAACGACTGGATTTATATATTTATCTCCCTTTATCCTCCCTGCTTTCCATTTTTTGTGACGCGGGGGAGGAGGTGGCGCCTGCACGACTATACTAGGATCTGCTCGTGCTGCTTCCTCCAATTTTTGCAATTCAGCCTGCATCATCTTCTTTTCGAGCTTCCGATAACCCCCACGCGACATGTAATGAGGATAATTGTTTTTCGCTCGCCTCTCTTTATTTGCTTGACTCAATTTCTATATAAACAAAGAATAATGATAACTGAGTTAGCGATTTCAAGTAAGTTCAACTAAAATGTTTAAGACTAAGATGAACACAATTTATTACCAGGAAATTGGGATCCTGCCGCGATGCGATAAACAACCTCCAGTCATTTGGAGAAAGAAACGGATACTCTTTACAAGGATCTAAATGACTCTTCGGCCCTTGAACGTACTTGGTTGTGAGCGTGGACTTGAAATCTTTCCACCGCTCACGAACTTCCCCCATCCAATGCTTGTACATGTCCTTCGTATTGGGAACATCGTATGTTTGCTACAAAACAAAATATATAGTAATCGTTATATATGAACAAATAAAAATAAAAATATAGATACAAATACAACTTTACATACCAAAATTTGTTCCCAAATCATACGCTTCGTGTCCTTTGAAACTTCCCTCCAGTTAGGAATTAGAACGCTAACTTTGCTCCGACCCAAAAAGCCAAGGTAGCTAATGAACGTGTCTCCGTCTGGCCCGAGTGGCTTCAAATTAGCATCAAATTCCACGTGAATCCTGCTCGCCTGTTGTTCCTCATGACGTGCCACCAACGATCGCAACTTCGTGCTTCCTCTAACCTTTTTCTTAACCGGTGAGCCAACAGAGTCGCCCGAATTTGAGCCTGCCATGATCCTGCTAAGAAATAAATGTGACATGATAAGTAAAGTGAAATTGCATGCACACTTTAAACAATTCAAAATCTTACTTTAAGTGTTTTCCCAAATTCCTTCACAATGATCAACTCTAGCTGCATATTCATCATCATCTACCAATTCCACTTCAGACTCTAGCTGCATAGGCGGATTTGTAGTGAAAGGCGGCATGTCGTCAAGATTCAAACTCGGATCACCATCCTTCTGTTTTTTACTTTGGAGTACAATTGACAATTTTTTATTTGCTGGATCAATGACATAAAACACTTGTTTTGCCTGACTTGCTAGAATGAATGGCTCATCTTTATAACCGACTCTTTCAAGATCAACTGAGGTGAATCCAAATTGATCTATTTCAACAGCATTATTGTTAACCCACTTGCATTTGAATAAAGGAACTCTCAACTTAGTGTAGTTTATCTCCCATATGTCTTCAATAACTCCATAATAGACTATGGATGCCAAAATGGGATTTTTGTCTTTTGAACTAGAAAAGTGCATTGATTCGGCTACCACCATCACCCCACTGTTTTGCATAGTACTTCTGTTATCCTGGCCATTTGTATAGAAAGAATACCCATTTATATCGAAGCCACTCCAAGTTATGACCTCAAAAGAAGGCCCCCAAGCTAACCATTTGATTGTTTCAGACACATTGGTCTTGTGCGCTACCTTATCCTTGAACCACTCTATGAAAGTCTTGTTTTGCTCATTAGCTATCTGCATGTCATTTTTCCTTGGATAGATCTCCTTTAAACTCTTTCTGTGTTCGGCTAAGTACGGCTGAACTTCTTCCGTGTTATTCAAGATATACAGGTGTGCTTGCAACACCTCTTCATGACACATACTCTTCACTTTGAGCCCTCGTGTTCCCTTACTTGAACCCTTTTCATGACGAGATTGAGCCTTTGACCTTGATAGATATTCTTTGCAAAAGTCCATAGCCTCTTCAACGACATATCTTTCCACAATTGAGGCTTCAGGTCGATAAGGATTTTTAGAGTACCCTTTTAAGTTCTTCATGTATCGCTCGAAAGGATACATCCACCTTAGATAAACTGGGCCGCATAGTCTTACCTCTCTTACCAGATGAACTATTAAATGCACCATTATATCAAAGAATGTGGGAGGAAAATGCATCTCTAGTTGGGATAGAATAGTATAACCCTCATTTTCTAATTCGTCTAACCTTGCAATGTCAACAACTTTGCTACAAATAGCATTGAAGAAACTGCACAACCTTGTTATCGTCCTTCGCACATCATCTTTCATAATGCCTCTAACAGCCACTGGTAATAGTTGTTGCATCAAGACATGACAATCATGAGACTTCATTCCAACTAACTTCAAATCTTCCATTGACACAAGTCGGCTCACATTAGAAGAATACCCTTGTGGCACCTTAATGCCGTGCAAACACCCACACAAACTTCTTCTCTCGGCTTTTGACAATGTATGCGCTGCTGGCTCCATATACGCTCTCTTACCATCATCTCTTAGTTGTGGATGCAGTCGTTCTCTTATTCCCATTTCAACCAAGTCTAGTCTTGCACTAATCCCATCTTTTGTTTTCCCTGGTATGTGCAAAAGCGTACCAACAAGGCTATCACATACATTTTTTTCCACATGCATCACATCAATACTATGTCTCACATCAAGACTACACCAATATGGAAGATCAAAGAAAATTGACCTCTTCTTCCATATGTTCTTCTCACCCGTATTCTTTTGATTTTTACCAAAAGTGACATTGATTCTTTCCACCCGACTATAAACCTCATCTCCAGTTAATGGCTTCGGAGCCATTTCATTCTCCGGCAAACCATTAAAAGCCTTCTTTAGCCTACGGTACGGGTGGAATCGAGGAAGAAATCGTCTATGACCAAGGTAGACCGTTTTTCTACCATGCTTGAGTTGATGGAACTGTGTGCTCGATTCACATATCGGACATGCTTTATGACCCCTGACACTATAACCTGACAAGTTACCATATGCAGGGAAGTCGTTAATTGTGGTGAAAATCATTGCACGTAGCTTAAACGACTGTTGCTTATATGCATCAAACACATCTACACCATCCTCCCACAACTTCTTTAAGTCCTCTATCAATGGTGCCAAGTAGACATCGATATCGTTCCCTGGCTGTTTTGGTCCCGAAATCATCATAGAAAGCATCATATACTTGCGTTTCATACATAACCAGGGAGGTAAGTTGTAAATTACCAGCAGAACGGGCCATGCACTATGTGTACTACTAAAAGTACCATAGGGATTGATCCCATCTGTGCAAAGCCCTAGCCGAAGGTTTCTTGGCTCGCTGCCAAATCCGGGATACATTTCATCTACTTTCTTCCATTGTGGAGAGTCAGCCGGGTGCCGAAGGAATTTTCCATCACAAACTCTGTCATCATAATGCCATCTCAACTTCTTTGCTTCTTTCTCATTAGCAAACATTCGTTTGAACCGCGGTATGATTGGAAGATACCACAGAACCTTTAAAGGTTGCTTTTTATTTGTCTCATCACCACACCTATTACCTTTCTTCACTTTGTATCTAGAAGTTTTACATTTCGGACACTCACTTAAGCCTTCATACTCATTTCTGTACAATACGCAATCATTAGGGCAAGCATGTATCTTTTTATACTCCATACCCATCGTAGATAATATTTTCTTGGCCTCATACATACGATTTGGGAGTACATTATCCTCTGGAAACATATCACACAACAATTCTAGTAACAATGTGAAACTACTGTCCGTCCACCCACAACTTGCCTTTAAGTTGACCAAGTGCAAAATGCCTGACAAACGTGTATACTTTGTACACCCAGGGTACAAAGGTGTCTCTGCATCACTCCGTATGCTATCATATACAGGCGTTTGTGCAAAACATTCTACCTCAACATCGTGAATCATGTTCTCCATTCTATTGTCATCTCCAACCTCCAAAACTTCCTTATCGTGTGACGCCCAAGCGGTTCCTTCCTCACCATGCCATATCCACCTTGTGTACCGAAGATTTATTCCATCACAAAGTAAGTGATCCCTTATATCATCAACATCCCGTAGACTCTCATTTAAACAGTTGATACATGGACAAAAATACTTCCCATTTTTACTAGGCGCATTCATTTTAGCAAATTCAATAAACTTTTCCACCCCATTCTCATATTCTTCACTAATTCTCGAAGCATTCATCCAACGGTGATCCATTTTATTACCACCTAATCCATTTTCACAGACACTAGCTCAAGTTTAGAACAGCTATATGAAACACTCATGACACACTGTAAAAACTAACAGTTCAACTACCATTTTCAAAGTTTAGTAATTCAAATTTATCACGCTTACAACAAATAGTAGCACCATGATATCCTCAGGTTTCAAAAACTTTCATCAACAAGCAATAACATAACTTACCAGCTAATCTTTAGCTTCCAAGGACGCTATGTTTGTGATTGAGGATTTGGAAGAAGATTCTACTGAGGCAAGGATGTAGTAGGCCGGCAACCCAAGGGAGAACGATGGCAGTAGTGATACCTGCAGGTTTATGAGAGTTATTACCCAAAACATTATAATGTTACCCAAAACTACTACATGTTTTATGAACTCAAAGGCATTGTTGAACTGACCTTGTTGATTGTCTGCAAATTACAAAATGTACGCCACTAATCTTGCACTTTTTAATGCACTCGTTTACCTGCAAATAACACTTATTAATTCACACATCTCGTATCACTAAGAGAATACCACTTTAATTTCTATGTGATCACAACAAAACACACATTCTTGTTCAGAAAATTTAAAAGGAGAAATTATAGCTTATGGCTGACGTTAGAGTATGCCTGACGTTGCTCATATTTTAACGCTTTTGGGACCAAATTGTTATCAATATACCAAGATCAATTCATAAAATTAGTTTAAGGTTTTAAAATTATCACATCTTTTTAATAATATTCCTATTAATGAAGAATAAGTTTAATTTTAATTTACCGAATCCTTAATTTCTCTTTTATCCAAAAAAAAACAATTCCTCTACTAAAAAATTGTAAAGCTAATTTATACACAACTCTACTAAACTGTATGTCATGTACAAATTTAATTAACATGCCTCTCATTTTTAAAATTTTTCAATGAATCCCTTATAAAATCTTAAATATATATAGATAACTATTGTTATTAGTTTTGTTAATTGCATATACGCACTTAATTTAAAGTTCAATGAGAATTTAAAAGTTTGCCGTAGTTTATTATCAAGTTTTAATTGATTTTTTTGTCATAGGTTTTAATTGATGATTTAAGTTCCTAAAGTCCATATAACAGAATCATTGTTATTCCTCTTCATAACCTTATGAAGTTCATAATATCATTTATTAAAATTCCTCTAATTAATAATAACCACAACTTCATAAACCATTAGAACCTCAACAAAATTTCCATAAATTATCCAGAGTATAATTCACTTAGTCAATGAAGACAAATTATTCTTCAATCTTTTACACATAGAATGCGAGCAAGAGCCTAATCAATGCATCATTAGAATACACACACATAAATATAAACAATATTCTCATCTTCTAAGTCTCGTTATTAAGAATAAATGCCTTAATTACTTCCTATGTGCCTTCAACTTAAGTCTTCAGAATGACCCACGACCATCACATAGACATACATCACCAAAAATGGAATCAAAACTGAATCTTTGATTCTTAAACTTACAATTCCATTAGCTAGCTATTGTCTTTAAGTTTCGCCCTCTACAAATCATTCTAATGTAAGGGAATCTCTGGTTTGTTTAACACTAAATTCCAACTCTGTGAACAATATATATGCAAGCATTCAACTTTAATTTCCATCACAAAGGCAGAACAGACCAGCCCAATAATGTACAGAGTAGATTCGGGGAATTACCAGGAAAAAGAAGGGAATGTTTCATGTCTGAACTGACAGAGGAGAAGGCCGCGAGTTGGGGCGGAGAGGCAGGATGAGACAGAGGCTCACGGGGCGGAGAGCTAGGGGCCGGAGAATGCTATACGAGAGACCCAAGGAGAAGCGAGATACACGACTCAGCAAACAGAAACAAATGGATCGACTGAGAGCCGCTCTGGCTGTATGCAAGGTCGGACAGGGGCGGGAAAGGGAAAGTGGGTTCTCAGAAGCGCGCGCAGGATGAAAATGAAGCACATTCCACGACTGTTCTTATAGAACAGTCGTTGAAAGGGACCTTCAACGACTGTTCTTATAGAACAGTCGTTGAAGGTCTCCCTTTCAACGACTGTTCTTAATAACAGTCGTTGATTATTAAGTTTCAACGACTGTTTGTTTAAAAACAGTCGTTGAAACATTTCCCATACTTCTTCTTCACTTTACTACTACTGTTATTTGAAAACGGTCGTTAATTTGGGTCGTAAATTATCCTATTTGTAGTAGTGATTGAGTATTACATTCTCTTACATAATTAATGACTTCAAATAGGAGTTATATTGAACAAACTTAATTAATATCCCCATCAAATGACTGATTAATATGAATTAGTGTAATAAAAAAAAGAATTACAGTAATCATCCATGTCTTTTAGAAGGTTCCTTATAATAAAAACTAGAGGAATTATAAGAGAGCGAAGTAAAATCATGGTATAGAAAACCAACCTCGATATGCTTTGAAAGTTCACCAAGGAGATAATCTGCGAAGTCTGGTGGACTATATCGGCTCGTGATGTTTTGATTGGCCAAAATATTATGACCATTAAGGCCAATAGATATTAGGAAAATGGATTTGGCCAAGTGGTGGTGCAATTTATTTTGATCCATTCGTTTTGGCAGATCTTTTGTTACTGTAGAGGTGAAGTAATATATTTGTTGCTCTAGAGATAAACAGTCTCCCTAAAACCCAAAAAAAAAAAAGGTAATCAAGCATAGGTTAATTAGTGATAAAATAAAACATTTAGTGTCAAATAAAATGCTGAATGTAAAATATATTCTTTTATTTTGCCGGAAAATGTAAAACATATTCCCACAGGCAGTAGTGCAAAAACGCCTTTTTACAGCGGTTATCTAGTGGATACGGTCTTAGACTTCTTTCTTTCTTTCTTTTTTTGATATTATCATCTGATATTTGGTTCTAGTTCGGGAGTCGTGGCTACCCCTTTCAACATACAAATGTCTCCTCTGGGTTCCAAACTTGAGGCCCAGAGGGATCTAGTAGGGCATTATACCGCTAAATCAACTCTATGTTGATAAATTCTTAAACTTTGTGCACCAGTTGTTTGTACATTTGGTGTAGAAAGAAATAGATTTTTTAAAAAATTAAGTAACTTAAATAACTATCTACATCAGTTTTTGTTTTAAAATCGGTATATGTAGAAAGTTCTTTTTTTTAAATAGCGAGAATTACTATAAGGTCCTAAGGAAGAGGTTTAGTCACCCAAAAATTCTGAAAACAATTGGGACATATAATGACAAGTTTCATTGCAAGAAATGACAATGGTTTGATACTACTCACTTGTCATTAAGACTTATTGGTTAGTAAATCCTTTCCTTGGAATCTAATAGTAATTCTCCCTGTCTTATATTAATTGTTAATGAAAATGAGTTAGAAAGTTAACGGCCTTTTTAGCTTTCTTAAGAAAATGTTACCGGTCACACTTTCTACACCGCCCAACAAAGAAGTAGCATAAAAACGCCGCTGTGGAAATATTTTTTTGCACCAGAAAGTAATGGAAAATAAAAAATATCATCAAAAGATTTAATCTCGTACCACTGTTGATGTATTTAAGATCCCGCGCGCATGCTCCTGATCCATAGTTTATTCCAGTAGCTATTTTACTTCTTTCTGAGTCTGTCAGATTCAAATATGGAGGAGGCATTGGTAAGCCCAAATACATAGCTACAAAGAAAACAACACAAAACAATAATATTTGGATAACATTTATGAAAGTTATAAAAAGAAATTTTCCAAAATTAGCAAACCTATTGCAATAATATGTACTTTCAAGGTTGTCGAACTCGTGAGTTTAAACAAACATGTGATAGTGATGTAAATTCGTATCTGAACTCAAATCATAAACTCGTAAGAGTTTAGTTTTACCATTAAATAGATATTATTAGTATATAATTAATAATTAAAATATAAAAAGTTGACAACAATTTGATTTCAATATATTTTAAATCCAAATAATTGAAATTAAATCTATCAACATTCATAATTTATCATATTTAACAAAGAAATTTCTATGAAATTCATATATAAAGCTGTTGAGCATAATCAAATTGAAAAAAATTAACATAAATTTAGGGGTGCGCTAACATAGTTTTGTAAGCTAGAAACGTAAAAAATGGTAAACTTGGTGTATAAACTCGTGAATTTAATTGAGTTTACAACGGTCATGAGTTTACCAATGACTCGACTCGATTTTATAAGTTACAAAAGTAAAAACGGTAAAATAGGAGAGTCAATTTACGAGTTTGACAACAATGTGTACTATTACACTTACCCTATATATTTAGCTGGGAAGAAAACTAGGGAGGAAATAGTACTAGGAGAAACAAATCCAAAAAAAAAAATAGCACTACCTCCGGTCTTTAATATAAGACCCAGTTGACTAATTTGGGGAGATTAACAAAGCTAAATAACTTACTTTAAAGTATTTATATTTATCATTTCTCTCTAAACTAATTTGTGTGACTTATAAATTGATATATAATCTAATGATACATCTAAGTATATTTTAGAGAGATCATGTAACATATATTATAATTATAAGCAATTTATTTAGTTTCTTTAATCTTCCTAAATTAGCCAACTAAGTCTTATATTAGAATTGGATCTAGTAAATAATTTTTTTACTATTTTATGAAGTTTTTCTTTTTCCTATTCCCTCGAAACAAGTTTTGGTGCTCACCCCAATGAAGAGCACCAAGAGCTCATTGCTACAATGAGAGTTCAAATAAAATTTCAATGGTAATAGACTTAAGATTTTACAACTAATGATTTTTATATAAATAATTCTTCTTTTCTTTTTCGGAAAAATTAACGGCTAAGAGATAGATTTTGTACACATTGAGATTTTTTTTTTCTTTTGAAAAAGGTAAAAATAAAAATTTCAATATGAACCATCTAAAATAAATTTGAAGGTTCGCAATGATTATGAGTTATTGGTGCTCTTCATTGCGATGAGTACTGAAACTAGCTCTGTATTCTCTCCACCGATTTTTTCTTTTTCACCTTTTCCCCATCCAAACATAGAGTAAAAGTTATAGTTACCAAATATTATTTGTATTGCACAGAACTCATCTCTTTACTATGATCGATAATTGAATGGTTATATATATAAGACTTACCAGCAAAATCTGCCACATTTTTGCCATTTGTGTGTCGACCTCTTATGTTATGGAAATCAATGACATAAGGCCACTTATTTGCGTTTGCTACTGTATTTAGATGATTGTTGTTTCCAGCATCAACGGTAGAATCACCAAAAACATATATGGCTGGTGCCAAGGGATGATGGTTATTACTTGCAGCATTCACCAAGAGAATTTGGTGTGCAATGTTGAAGAAGCAGAAAGCCAGAATCATCATAATTGTTGTTGGATTTTCCAGATCTTCTTGAAAATATGGAAATCCTTAATCTGATTGATAAATGATGATGAATAATGGTGTTGGTTTCCCATGAATTTATAGGTTTATTTTTTTTGGAACATAACAGAATTTGTTGGATTAAAAGATATGTATATGCTGGTTTAGGAAAAAAATGATGAAAAAACATTGTTGCATATATATATATGGTGATTTGTTTGGAGGTTTGGCCATCTGTGTTAAACTAAAAACAAGTATTTACACCCATGTTGCGCAAGATGAATATAATTCAATATGAAATTGAAAGAAACTTTTATAAACCCCACCTAAAAAGAAAATCATAAAAAACTAATACAATCCAATATAGAAATAAACTACATTAACCAAAACTAAGGGATGTGTTGATGGAGGTGGGATTTCAATTTCCACATGTACGTCCATGAAATATAGACCTAGTCAATATTATACTAAGAGATTGAAGTTAAATGCAACAAATCTCTCTATATACATTTATAAAATAATAGAAGTTATTAAACTCAATATAATTCCAACATAATAGACCAAATTGTAAAATAAAAGAAGTTATTAAACCAAATTGAAAAATAAAGTTCTTGGGTATTTTTGGAAAATGTTTATTACGTGATTATGATTTATTATTCATAATTTTGGTATAATTTTTAATATTCCGATTAGTAATATCATAATTTTAATCGTTTGGGTATTGATATCCCAATAACTACAATTCCATCCTAATTATTGTGCATTTGGAGTCCACGTGTAAAATTATAGAGCAAGTTTTTTTCTTAAAATTTCTAGGCAGTAGAAAATGATTAGAGATCTCTACAAGCATGAAAGAAGAACTTCGTGAGTATTTTTTGCCATCCCCGTAAGTGAATATAAGTAGCTTTTAAAGTCTTCAAATGTCTATTAGGTTATTATTGTTTATGATTCATGATTTGATGTTTATTTTCAATTCAATCAAATTTAATTCATGATTTAATGTCTATTTTCAAATTCAATTTACTTTATTACCTTATCTTCAAATCCCAATTATTAAAATTGGGAATAATATCCCAATAAATTCAAATAACTTGGAAAAGGAATGCATAATTTTAGCATACAGTTATTATTGAAGAGGTCAAACTTTCTGGAATAAAGGGGAATTGTCTATATTAGGGAATAATTTAGTGTTTTTTCAAAAAAGGAAATTACTTTAACAAGTATTAATTAAATGAATGTAAATGTTATGCATGGATTAATTTAATGATGTGATTACCCAACCAATTTTTAGTTAAACAGTATTTTAGCGGGTATGACAATATTTCATTTATAAAGTTGATGATTGATTGATTGTTTTTTTACCGTCAGCTTGCTATAGTTGGCTTTTGTTTTTCATGCGTAGTAAAAAAGGTTTACGCTCTGTTTAAGATGGAATAAAAATAAAATGAAGGATTTATTACTTGGAGGCTTTGCCACATAACTATGAAAAACAGTAGATTGACGACGAGATTTAGCGATAGAATTGGATAATTCTGTTATGAAATAGACGTCACTAATTACAGTTTTTCGACAGAATTCCGTCGGTTGCTAATCCACTGATTTCTGTATTAACCATTACCAACAAGCAGTAAATAAATTTGTGATTTTCAAAAATATACATGAAAATATTTTTTCATCAACCTAACTCTAAAATTCTAGCCTCCTCCAATTTTTCCAAAGCAAAATCGCTCAAGAAAAAAAAAAGAAAATATTTACTCTTACTAATTCATCTAGGCCTCACTTATAATTAATTTAGAATGAGAATAATAAAGGTATTGCTTATTTTTGAAACACTTAACTTTTCTATAAAAAAGTGAATGACACAGATTTTCCTATTTTTCTTTTTCTTATGATATTTTCTTGAGATTTTTCAAACCGTACATATTTCATTATTTTCTAAAACTAACATTCATTTAATTAAAATAAAGAACAAATTACACAAATTTTTCATGGGCAGTGTTAAAATTTTTCCAAAGCAAAATATCTCAAAAAAAAAAAAAATACTCTTACTAATTCATCTAGGCCTCACTTGTAATTAATTTAGAATGAGAATAATAAAGGTATTGCTTATTTTTTAAACACTCAACTTTTCTATATAAAAAAAAAAGTGAATGACACAGATTTTCCTTGATATTTTTATTTTTCTTATGGTATTTTCTTGAGATTTTTCAAATTGTACATATTTCATTATTTTCTAAAACTGACATTTATTTCATTAAAATAAAGAATAAGTTACACAAATTTTTCATGGGTAGTATTAAAAAATATACAAACTATTCATGTATTATTTTTGAAAAATAATATATATTTGCAGAAACAGTGATAACGCCTTGCCATACAATTTTAACAAAACCTTGGAAGATTGTGGGGTTAGTAAGAAAGTCAGAAAATTGAAAGAGATCTATATGTCTTCTGTCACATCCTTCATTTAGGTACATTTAACACGCACTTCAAAGCGCTATAGTTCAAGCGAATCATAAAGTCCATAATCTAAAACTTGCATATTTACCTTTGGTTTACCATTCATTTAGCATTTCAACTTTAAAAATACATAACACATTTTCTAATCCCAGATTTCTCCTACCGATTGGATGAGATTTGTGATATTGAACTCCCTTATTTATCCTTTCTATGTTTCAAAAGTATTTTTCTGGGATTTTCCCAATTAGTAAATAAAATTTATTTTAATATATATTTTAATTAAAAAATTTTTTTACAATCTTTTTAGAATATTTTTAGAGTGGTTAACTGTTTGGACCTAAATGTATATTTTCAAATTTTCAAAATAGAGTAAAAGTTCATATAATTAAAGTAAAACAGAAGGTTGGTTACAGTATTTTACTCTTATTTTAACGAATGGATCACATTTGCACTCACACACTAAATACATGAATAGGGAAATTTCTGAATGGATATAATCACTAAAAGAATAACGAAGATCTTCAATCATTTTAAATTTTAAAAGATAATTTACAATTAATCAATCAATTCAGCTTGCTCACCTAAATAATAAAATAAGTAAATGCATATATGTATTATCATCATTTTTCTACCATTGATGATGGTATGTGGACCCTGGTCAACTCAAGAAGAGTGTAAGGTGCACAAATAGTTCCATTGAAGCAGCCGTTCATAGCAATCTCACATGAGACCTCAGTTAGATGTTTCCATCCATCAAAATAATAGTACTTTGTTCTATCTGGGCACACACTATTTTCTTCTTTTTTATAACAAGCATCCTGGATGTCTGTGATTCCTGTACATTTGCAAACAAATCCATGTGAATATATAAATCCAAATCCAAATCAATATATATTTTAATATATAATATATTAAGTAACATTCAAAAGTATGATTAGTGCTAAATTCTCAAACTTTGTACTACCGCCTGTTCTTAATATAAGACCGAATTTAATTAGAAAGAATTAAACTTCAATAAGTAGATATTATATTAGAGAGCGGAGGAAGTATAATGTGTAAGTAAGAAATAACCTGCCAGTAAACTATAAAATTTATAATAGGTCAAGGTATTTATAAACTAAATAAAGATATGATCCATTATTCAAACTTAGATAACGTATAGGGCTAGCTAGCCACTAAATTAGTACATTGCTGTGTGATATTGGATTTATATATGGTTAGGTTGCTTCTCTGGAAATTATTAAGAAAATACAAATTCATGTAAAGCACAACTATATAATATATCTAAAGAATGAAATTTGGAATAAAATTACAATTTAAAAGCCATAAAGTTTAAAATAATATTATATAAATAGTGTTTTTTCCTTTTGATTTTCTATTATATATATATATATATATATAAATTGCTTACCAAGTGTTTGATGACTTTCGGTGATGGTTTTGTGCACCTTGTGATTATCATATATTGTAAAAAATGAACCCAGGAGTTTACTTTCTAAAAATAATATCTTTTCAGGAAGTTTATCTCTATAGTATCTTGAACTGCAATTTTCTTTTGTATATTCAAATGGCTCACAAACTGAAATGCCGTTCACCACGAACTTTCTAGCTCCAAGATTATATATTTTCTGCAATGGGTTTCGAAAAAAAAAAAAAAAGGGGAAAAAGTTCATGTTAGTTGCATGTAGACTCCAATATAAAAAATATCTAGCTAGAGTATTTTTTTTCCCTTCAAGCTAGATTTAATTTAATAATGCGCAATTAAGTCATATGATCATTATCCTCATTGTTTTTCAATAAAACTAAATTTGATTTTTTTTTTTAAAAAACGCTTTAATCTTAAGTTCCTTCTATTGTTTAACCTTTACAATTAAAAATACTATTTTAATTTTATATTTTACACCTTTTAGTTTAATTAATAAAATATATTTAGATTTGAAACACACACACACACACACTGTAAATTAAACCATCTAAATGTTATATACATGGACGTTTCATATGCAGGATGAACACTATTGTCATTTCTAATAAAGAGCACCGAATTTAAAAGTTTAAACTCCTAGAATGGTCATCCCAAAGTTTTAAGTTACAGTTTTAGCTACTTTCCAAAATGACGCAATTTGAGATAATGAAAATATCATTTTAAAATATAAAATATAGAGTAAAATTTAATATCTATACATCAAAAACAATATATATGGCCTATTAGCTAGATACTGGGTAGTGTGTCTAATATATATATATATATATATATATATGGTTATAAATTAGAATAAATGACACTATTGGAGAACACGGACAATTACAAAAACAAATGCTACACCAATGTGAAGTATTCTGATATGCTCCCTCTTATCTCTATTATTAGGCACTTCGAACTACCTCACTGGAATTAAGGAAAGGTTGTTAAGACATTAACTTCATCTAAAAATGGAATATAAATTTCTAATTTTACCCACGTTTAATTGAAAAGTTTTAATATTTTGTATTACTTTCTCTTACATAAATAATGACTTCAAATAGAAGTGATATCGAACAAACTTAATTAATATCCCCATCAAATGACTTAATGTGAATATAATTATCCATCTCTTTTAGAAGGTGCCTTGTAATAAAAACTAGACGAATTACAAGAGAGTGAAGTAAAATCATCGTATAGAACACGAACCTCGATATGCTTTGAAAGTTCATCAAGGAGATAATCTGCGAAGTCTGGTGGACTATATCGGCTCGTGATGTTTTGATTGGCCAAAATATTATAATCATTAAGGCCAATAGATATTAGGAAAATGGATTTGGCCAAGTGGTGGTGCAATTTATTTTGATCCATTTGCTTTGGCAGATCTTTTGTTACGGTAGAGATGAAGTAATAGATTTGTTTCTCTAGAGATAAACATTCTCCCTAAAACCAAAAAATAATAATTAAGCATATATTAATTAGTGATAAAATAAAACATTTAATGTTACAAAAATTGATATTAAATGCAAAACACATTCATGCACTAGTATAAAAATACCTTTCTACTGCTGTTAAAACATGCAAGTTTTCTACACCAATTTTGTAACAATATGTAGATGTGTGTGGCGGTCAAAGTCTTGGACTTTGTGTACTAGTTGTTTATACAATCGATGTAGAAAGATATGCATTGTTTTTTTGATAAATTAAATAACTCAAATAACTATCTACACTGATTTTTATTTTAATCGGTGTATGTAGAAAGTGTTTTTTATAAGGAGAATTCCTATAAGGTCTTCAGGAAAAAAATTTAATCACCAAAAAGTTTGATAACAACGGATGAGTGTGCAATGACAAATTTCAATATTGAAAATAATAATACATTTTGCTGCTCATTTGTCATCTAGACTTCTCGGTTATTAAATCCATTCCTTGGGACCTAATATTAATGAAAAACACGGCTGTAGAAATGTTTTTTTTTTTTGGTACCAGCAAGTAATGGAAAATAATCATTATCATAGAAAAAACTTTAATCTCATACCACTCTTGATGTATTTAAGATCCCGCATGCTCCTGATCCATAGTTTATTCCAGTAGCTGTTTTACTTCTTTCTGAGTCCGTCAGATTCAAATATGGAGGAGGCATTGGTAAGCCCAAATGCATAGCTACAAAGAAAACAACACAAAACAATAATATTTGGATAACATATTAAACAAATAAAACAGCATATTAAGCAACATAACTAACATATTTAATCTACTCAAACTAGTTAATTATGTCGTATATTTAAGACTAGAGGAGTATTAAAGATGCATAATATAGCTATATTGAGGACCATGATCACAAACCCAAACCCAGTTAGCAAACCTGCTGCAATAATCCGTACTATTACACCTAGAGTTGTAGTTGCCAAATATTATTATTTGTATTGGAGGAGGACTCATCTAGTTAATATGATCGATCATTGTGAGGTTATATACTCTTCTGGTTCTATTTATAAGGTAGAAAGAAAATAAATCTTTTGGTCTTATTTATATAGCATGTCATTGACTTTTTCTTATAAATTTACTCATTTGTTTCCCATTAAATGTTAGTGTATATTATGAAAATAGAGGAAAAGTATGTATATTTAATAACGGAAAATTAGGAAACGTAATAAATTTTAAGATATAATTAATGAGTTTTAAGGTTTTTCTTGATTTTGGTAAAACATGTTGAAAGTGACATATAAATGGAATCAAGTTAGGGAGTATATATTACTCCCTCTAGTCTTTAATATATGACCTATTTGGAGAGTATATATTTATCTTAAATATAAGACATATTTTTCAATCTTTTACTAATTTACCCGTATTAATGCTCTCTCAACAATAATAAAAAAGAAGAGGGAATTCGAGAATTAAGGAAGATGATTAGGATGTTTTGGAAAATACATGTCAGTTAAGTTTAATTAACTTAATTAACTTTCTTAAACTAATTAAATTAGATGAATATATTTTAAATTAATGACTGGAGAGAGTATCATTATTAAAAGACTTACCAGCAAAATCAGCCACATTTTTTCCATTAGTGTGTCGACCTCTTATGTTATGGAAATCAATGGCATAAGGCCACCTATTTGCGTTTGCTACTGTATTTAGATGATTGTTGTTTCCAGCATCAACGGTAGAATCACCAAAAACATATATGGCTGGTGCCAAGGGCTGATGGTTATTACTTGCAGCATTGACCATGAGAATTTGGCGTACAATATTGAAGAAGCAGAAAGCCAGAATCATCATAATTGTTTTTGGATTTTCCAGATCTTCTTGAAAATATGGAAATCCTTAATTTGATTGATAAATGATGATGAATAATGGTGTTGATTTCCCATGAATTTATAGGTTTGTTTTCTTGGAATTTAACAGAATTTGTTGGATTAAAAGATATGTATATGCTGATTTAGGAAAAATAATGATGAAAAAACAATGGTGCATATAGAGAGAGAGAGATATATATATATATATATATATATGGTGATTTGTTTGGAGGTTTGGCCATCTGTTTTAAACTAAAAACAACTATTTACACCTGCCTAAACAACTATTTACACCCGCCTTGCGTGAAATGAATATAATTCAATATAAAGTTGAAAGAAACTTTATAAACCCCACCTAAAGAAAAAATCATAAAAAAACAATACAATCAAATATAGAAATAAACTACATTAACCAAAAATTAAGGGATGTGTTGATGGAGGTGGGATTTTGATCCCCATATGTATGTGCATGAAATATAGACCTAGTTAATATTATATTAGGAGATTGAAGTTAAACACAACAAATCTCTATATGCATTTATAAAATAATAGAAGATATTAAACTCAATATAATTTAAACATAATAGACCAAATTGTAAAATAAAAAAAGTTACTAAACCAAATTGGAAAATGGTGTTTTTGGGATTTCTGGAAAATGTTTATCACGTGATTATGATTTATGATTCATAATTTTTAATATCCCAATTATGTAATATCATAATTTTAATCGTTTGGGTATTGATATCCCAATAACTACAATTTCATCCTAATTACTATGCATTCGACGTGTACATGTAAAATTATAGAACATGTTTTTTCTTAAAATTTCTGGGTAGTAGAAAATGATTAGAGATCTCTACAAGCATGAAAGGTAAATTTCTTGAGTATTTTAGGCCGTTACTATAAATGAATATACGTAGCTTTTATAGCCTTCAAACGTCTATTAGGTGATTATTATTTATGATTCATTTGTTGATGTCTATTCGCAAATTCAATAAAATTTAATTCATGATTTAATGTCTATTTTCAAATACAATTTATGTTATTATCTTATCTTCAAACCCCAATTATAAAAATTGGAAATAATATCCTAATAAATTCGAATAAATTGAAAAAGGAATGCATAATTTTAGTTCGTAGTTATTAGTGAAGAGGTCAAACTTTCTGAAGTAAAAGGGAATCGTCGGAATAATTTATAGTTGTTTTTCAAGAAAGGAAACTACTTTAACGGGGTATTAACTGAATGAGTGTAAATATTACACATGGATTAATTTAATAATGTGATTACCTGACCTATTTTTAGTTAAACGGTTTTTAAGTTGGTATTAATATATTTTATGTATAAAGTTGTTGATTGATTGATTGTTTTCTTTTCCCGCCAGCTTACTTGAGATGGTTTTTGTTTTTCATACGTAGTAAGGTTTACGCCCTTTTTAAGATGGAAAAAAATAAAATGAAGGATTTATTAGTTGGAGGCTTTGCCACATAACTATGAAAAATAGTAGACTGACGACGGGATTTAGTAATAGAATTTGATAATTCTGTTATGAAATAGACGTCACTAATTAGGTAAGTCAGTTTTGCGGCAGAATTCTGTCCGTCGCTAATCCATTGTTTTCTGTATTACCATTACCAACAAGCAGTAAATAAATTTTTGATTTTCAAATATATAGTTGAAAATATTTTTTCGTCAATCTAACTCTAAAATTCTAGCCTTCTCAAATTTTTCCAAAGCAAAATCGCTAAAAAAAAAGTAAAATATTTACTCTCACTAATTCATCTAGGCCTCACTTATAATTAATTTAGAATGAGAATAATAAAGGCATTGCTTATTTTTGAAACACTCAACTTTTCTATAAAAAAGTGAATGACACAGATTTTCCTTGATATTTTTCTTTTTCTAACCGATAGGAGAAATCTGGGATTAGAAAATGTAACACTCGAAATTTTATATTCACCAAATATATTTTAATTATTAGAGAAATTCAATAGAATGGTGAATATTTATGAATTTGTAATTTTTGAATTTTATAAATGTTCATTTTCATGAGAAAATGGGCAAAATAATTATGGAATTAATTTGGGTATTTTAAAAGCCCAATATTAAGGACCAAAAATGAAGGAATATTAGAGAAAATATTTGGTCCAAAATGGATGGAAAATGGCCAAAGAAAACTAAGAAAATAAATTGGAATAAAATGGTAATGGCAAAATCATAATTTTGCCAATTTAGTACAAAATTAATTATTTTCCAATTAATTGAAGTTAATTTAAATTAATTAAGGAAAATAAAAGGCAAAAATATATTTAGAATGTTTTGGTCAATTTAATATGAATTTATGGAAAATTTGAGCAAAAATGCAATTTTGACCAAATTTGAGACTTTACGTGTATACGTAACCGGAACAGGCTGTAAAGCCAATTGAGACCAAAGGATAGGACCCAAGGAGTCTTCCACATGTAGCATAAAGAAGAAAACATCGGTTGGGCTTAATGAGCATGGTTACATGTACATAAGGATTTATGTACATAATTTAATTTTTGAAATTTTGGAAAATAAAAAAAAGAATAAAATAAGTTAAAATATATGATAAATATCATCATCTTCCTTCTTTCTTTAGCATATCACATCCAAACATACCTGAAATAAGAGAGAGAAGGTTGAGAGAATTTAGAGAGAGAAAGGGAAGAAATCTCGCAAGGTAAGCCGATTTCTCTGACGATTTAGCTCCTAACGCGTATAACTCCACTTCTAAACTATTCTTCTGTGTTCTTTAAGGTTTGGAAGCTCATCTTTGGGTGTGTGAAGGCTAGGGTTTTTAGCCATACTTGGAAAAGTCAGAAGGAAGCGAATGGTGACTTTCAAACTTCGTATATTAACTATTCTGGCTATTGTGGATAATTTAATCGGTGAAATTTTGTCTGATTGCCATTGATTTTAAATTTTAGAAATGTGTGTTCCTAAGGGTTATACTACCCAATTTTAGTTCAAATGGTAGTTATAACTCAATTAGATGGTTAATAAAGTGGTTAGGAGTAGAAAGGAATGCGTTTATGAAGCCGAAATCACAAAACCCCAATTTCTCTAGGAGGATCCCATAATTTCGGTCATGTCTAGTTCTAGGGGTAGGAGTTGGATTTTCAATGATTTGATAGTTCCATTGCATTCAGGAGGGAAAATTAGGTGGGGTTACAGTTGGTCACTTTTTCGGAAAAGTCCAAAAAAGCATACTTACGAAAACGCCCCTAAAACCCTAAAATAAGGGCTGTTAAGGGTATTTTTATAATTTGAAAATGAATTTGGAAATTTTGAGTCTAGAAATGGATTACTTGGATGAAAATATGTTAGAATAGCCCATGTCAAAATTTCAGAAAATGTACAACTGGACCAAGTACGGCGGGGCCGAGCCGGGCCGGGGTTATAACCATAATAAACACTATGGAAGTGTCTAAAATGATACATGGAGAGGTTATAACCTATTTCCTGTACATTATATATTTTAGGACCAAGTTAGGACCCTGTAGTGCAAGGCACACCAAACGGGGTAAAAGTGACTTAAGGTAGGGACATTGTGCTTTTATTAATTAACATGATATGCCTAGAGAGGGCAGTTAATGCCGGAAGTGCACTTACACCTGAGAGATTGGATGAGAATCCAACTAGTGTACGAGTAGTGGGGCTAGAGCCCTACTCATATATACATGACGATGTATTATATTGTTTATTAATTGGTGCATTCATTATGCATATCATATTTACTTATCGCATGTTATGTGAACGATAATATGTTTCTACTGAGATTCTGAGGAATCTCACCCTTTTTCTAAATCAAAATGTTTCAGTGAGTGCCAGGGGTTCAAAAGGCAAGGACACAATTACAGAAAATTGACAGGCACGTTTCTTGAGACACATCTGGTGGTTATTTTTAGCTTGTACTTGGAATATTTTGGGATATTATGTACATATTTATAATTATTAGTGAATTTTGCTCTGTTAATGACTATCTTAAACAAATACTTATTATCAGTATAACTGTATTTTTCTGCTTGCTTATGGAACTTATTCATTATTGCCCTGCGTATATCAAAATGGAAACGGGTGTTGACATTTTTTGTATCAGAGCCCATAAGTGGTTTTGACAGAGTTAATAAATGGTTCAAGAATTATCATAATTGTATGCTGATATTGGTTTTGTTTGCATGACAACAAGATCATGAGCAGTTGTTCAAGTTCATCATCTGAGGGTGAGACATCAGTAAGCCAGAGTCCCCAAAAGCAGCGTTTTCAGGATGGGCAACTTCTTATAGAATACTATGGACTTGGAGGTGTTCGCATGTTACAGATGGCACAGAGGAGTGTGTCGTAGCTGCCTGTGTATGGTCTGAAGTTGAGGCCACCGTCACCAGGACAGTCACAAGTCAGGGAAACCGTAGATTATCTAGATAAGGACCCAGACAAGGATCCTGAGGAAGACCCAGAGGAGGATCCGAAGGAGTACTCAGACTATGAGATGAGTGATCGCGAGTCCAGAACATAGCTGGTAGAGGTACGACATACCTTAGGGCCAGATCCCGAGCTGTGGCACTATGTCTTCGGTAGATATTACGGGGCACAGCGAGATCAGCCAACACTTGTGGGACGTTACTATGAGTTTTTGTCTAGAGTTCAGTCTCTGTATGCCATCTAAGAGCAATTGTGGCCTGGGGCACCAGTTGAGTTCTGGGTTCATACTACACTGTATTTCTTCCCAGACTTCACTTTTTGGAATTGGCAAAAGAATGATATTGTTGCGCGGTGCCCAAATGGGAACATGTACGCATTTTTTAGGCATATAGAAGACCTAGTTGATAAATTTATCTTTGATGACTGACGTGGAACACCTAGGTGGTATATTTTAGAGATTGGAGCTGACCAGCACATATTTTGAGACAGGGGCAGTCAGGGGGAACCGACTGACAGAAGAAGAATTAGCTGGAGTCGGTATTTTGGGAGGATACATGAATGTTGAAAAATGTAATGTAAAAAGACTAATATGTCATATAAAGTAGTTTATAGGATATCTGATGTTTCTGTTTCTCTGTAACTACTGTAAATAGTTATTGTATACTATGTATGACATATATGTGTACCCTGACTTTTATGAAATGAAAAAAAAATGCCCTTGCTCTTATATGAAAAGTAATAATTCTTCCCTATTTTCATATAGAGTGAACTGTGGAAATGATACAACCAGGAGAAGGTGGTCGAGGCCGAGGTAGAGACTGAGGCTAAGGTGGGGGAAGAGGAAGACATGGTAATCATGAGGGAATACCACTTCTTGGACTAAATCCATTTCAGCAACGAATACTAGATATGCTGGCATAGCAACAAAATACAATGAATGAGATTAGAGGGGAAATTCAGGAAGTACAACAAAGGCAAGATCACCTAGAGATTGCCTGGAGGATCACCTGGACGAATACACATACCACCGGAGGAACCTGAACTAGAGGATATCAACCATATCCTGAGGTAGAAGTCCAGAATTGGTTGAACAGATTCAGTAAACAACAGCCACCTATCTTCTGGAAAAAGTTTGACCCACAAGTTGCTGAGACTTGGCTGTCACGTCTGGATAAGATTTTCAATATGTTGTGATGCCTAGATGAGATGAAAGCTCTACTAGCCATCTATAAATTGGAGGGTGACGTAGACCGTTGGTAGAAGAACACAGAGCTCACCTTGAAGGGGATGAATGTTCCTATCACTTGGGAATTATTCTAGGAGAAATTCAATGAGAAATATTTTCCCCCATCTATCAGGCATGAGAAAGAGTTTCTGAGTATCAGACAGCAAGATCGAGAAAGCTTTGATGATTATTTATCCCAGTACATCCGACTGTCACCGCATTCAGCCTATCTCAAACTTCATGATAATGAAGAGTGGAGTTCCAATATGATGATTGAGGGGTTGAGATCGGAGATGAAAGAAAAATTGGTTACACAGTACTTCACCGAGTTCAGTAAAGCAATGGAAGAATGCTGCTACATTGAGAAGCGTATGTCAAGTTTGGAGACCCAAACTATTAACAAGAGTGCTTCTGGGAGTGGTAGTTCGGTACAGAAGTGAAAATAATAGGGTGGACCTTCTAAGGGAGATACCAGAAGACCGAATCAATTTGGGGGTTGAGGAGGCTAAGGTTCCTCAGGAGGCAAGAACTGTTGGTGCTGTAAAAAGCCACTTCACCCTAGTAGACCATGGCTGGATTCCATTTAGATTAGATCCAAACAAGCCATTCACTTGCCTTAATTGTAATAAGCTGGGACATCTTACCAGGGATTGTCCACAAAAGAAGTAATTGGAGAAGACTAGACTCAGGGTTCTAGGTAGGGTCTACACATTAATGCAAGAAGAGACCAGGAAGTCTTTAGAGCTGATTTAAGGTATGATTTCTCTCAACGGCAGTCTAGTGCATGTTATGTATGATTCGGGTACTAGCCATTCATTCATTACATATAACCGCGTGAGACGTTTAAATTTACATGTGTATAAATCCCCATATGATTTGGTTGTATCTATACCCACGAGCATTCAAATTGTTACAGCTGATGTTTGTCTAAATTGAATGGTAAACACCGAGGCCCGCGAATTGATTGTAGATTTGATTTGTTTGCCACTGTAAGGGTTAGAGGTGATTTTGGGAATTGACTGGTTGATAGTGAACGGTGTGTTACTAGATTGCAAATAGAAGAGAGTTATATATCTGAATCCATAATCGCGAGCTAACACAAAAATCACTCTTAACCTTCTATCTGCTTTTAAGGTTGAGAGATGTTTGTAGAAAGGGTGTCAGGGGTATGTGGTGTTCAGCTCAATGCAGTTAGAGGCCGGTATAGCCTTAGAAAGTATCGTTGTAGCGAATGAGTTCCCTGATGTGTTTCCGGAGGATGTCGGTGGATTACTTCTAGATAGGGAAGTGGAGTTCTCAATTGATTTGAGGCCTGGAGCAAGTCCAATTTCTAAAACCCCATACCATATGACTCTGAGTGAAATGGCAAAGTTAAAGAAGAAAATTGAGAAGTTACTCAAAAAGTGGTTTATACGACCTAGTGTTTCACCTTAGGGTGCTCCAATCCTTTTTGTTAAAAAGAAAGACGGAAGCATGCATCTTTGTATTGATTATTGAGAGCTAAATAAGATGACCGTTAAGAACAAGTATCCACTCCCTAGAATTGATGATCTACTCGATTAGTTATCTGTTTCCTGTATATTCTAGAAGATTGACTTACGATCGGGATACCACCAATTGAAGGTAAAAGCAGAAGATGTATCGAAGACTTATTTCAGGACCTGATATGGCCACTAAGAGTTTCTTGTAATGCCATTCGGGTTGACCAATGCACCTGCCATGTTCATGGACTACATGAATTCAATCTTTCATCCATACTTGAACCATTTCGTAGTAGTCTTTATCGATGATATATTAGTGTATTTGAAGAGTAAAGCCAAGCATGAGCAGCACTTGAGAACCGTGTTGAACATATTATGGGATAAGTGACTTTATGCCAAATTGAGTAAGTGTGAATTTTGGCTTTCAAAAGTAAAGTTTCTAGGCCATGTTGTCTCACAACAAGGAGTCTCTGTCGATCCTAGCAAAGTGGAAATAGTACTGAGCTGGAAGAGGCAAAAGACTATATTTGAAGTGTACAATTTTCTGGGTCTAGCTGGCTATTACAGAAGATTTATACAAAATTTCTCCAGAATTGCATTACTCTTGACAAAATTGACACAGAAAACTGAACATTTTGTGTGGGACGAGAATTGTGAACAGAGCTTCCCAGAGTTGACGAAGAAGTTGAGGTTGATTACAGCACTAGTGCTGATGATCCTAGATCCACAATTTATGTATGTTGTGTATACAGATGCCAATGGGCATGGATTAGGATGTGTGTTAATGTAGCATAGCCAAGTTGTGGCATATGCATCTCGTCAGCTGAAACCTCATGAATTGAACTATCCTACTCATGATCTTGAGTTGGTGGCAATTGTGTTTACTTTGAAAATCTGGAGATATTATCTCTGTGGTAAGACCGTAGAGTTGTACTATGACTACAAGAGCTTGAAGTATTTGTATAATTAAAAAGAGCTCAACATGAGACAGCGTAGGTGGTAGCCATGATGATCTATAAGCATAAACTAATTGAGGATTTTAGGGATTTAACTTTGTCTAGTCAGATTCTGTTAAATAGCGGTGCTAGTCAGATATACAATGATTCGAGGGCAGAAATTAAAGAAGCCTAACTGCAGGATGGTCAAACACTATCCATTAGAGGTATGATTCATAGGGGTGAAACTCAAGAATATGACTTGTCACCCAGCGGACTAGTTAGGTATCAGAAGCAGATTTATGTTCCACCGCAACCAGAACTGAGACGGCAAATCCTGGAGGAGGCACATAAGAGTAAGTATACTCTGTATCCAAGAACTACAAAGATGTACCATGACATAAAAGCTTAATACTGGTGGCCATGAATGAACAGAGAGGTAACTGAGTTTGTTGCTCGTTGCCTAACAAGCCAAAAAGTAAAAGTTGAACATCAACAACCATTGGGGCTTTTGACGAATCTTGAAATTTCTGAGTGGAAGTGGGAAAGCGTTACTATGGATTTTGTAACGGGATTGCCCAAGGTTAGAAACCATGACGCTATATGAGTGATAGTTGATAGATTTACGAAGACAACCTACTTCTTGCCTATCAGTGTTCACTATTCTCCTGACAAACTAGCAAAAATTTATATTAAGGAGATTGTGCAACTACATGGTATTTCAAAGAAAATCATCTCAGATAGAGATCTACGCTTTACTTCCAAGTTTTGGAAGGCGGTTCATGAAGCTTTGGGTACCAAGCTCCGATTCAGCACGTCATATCATTCTCAAACTGATTGACAAACAGAACGAATGATTCAAACCCTTGAGGATATGCTAAGGGCATGTGCACTTGATTACAAAGGTAGTTGGGACATATTCCTTCCATTGGCAAAGGTTGCCTACAATAACAGTTACCATTCGAGCATCCAGATGGCTCTATATGAGGCACTCTATGGGAGGAAATGTCAATCAGCCTTATGCTGGACTGAGTTGTCTGAGAGACAATTGTTGGGAAAAGATCTTGTTGACTAGACTGTTAGGACCGGCTATCACCCAAGAGGGGGGGTGAATTGGGTGTATAATAAAAACTTAAGAACTTTAGAAATCTTTTCGTATTTTAACGAAAGCGGTAAGTATGAAGGTTTATAAATCAACAGTTAGATTAAATAATATATGCTGGAAATATAAGACCTTAGGGAAGAGAATATGCAAACTGTGATTTATCCTGGTTCGGTCCAATCTGTGATGGCCTACGTCTAGTCCCCAGGCTCCTCCTGAGATTTTCAAATCCACTATCTTCTTGTTTAATCCGGGCACAAGAAAAGCCTTTACAATCCCACAAGTTTAGCCGGGTACTTGTGAAACTTTTTACAAATCTCTTACTGAAATACTCCCCCTTACGACAAGTCTTACGAGCAAAGCAATCCCGAAGATCTTCCTCTCCTGCTTACTCATGCAAGTCTTACGAGCAGCAACGTTCTCTCATGCTTACACCCCTGTAAGTCTTATGAGTAGCAACGTTCTCTACTGCTTGCACCTTGTAAGTCTTACGAGCAGAATGTGTTACTGGCAATTCTCTCTACAGCTTCTCCCGTAAGGAAATCAATCCTCTCAAGGTCCCTCTACCTTGAGATCAACTCAGAAATATAGATGAAAGTGTTTACAAACTCTCTCACAGAGTGGATACAATACTCACTGAAGTACAATACAAATAATCACTCTCTCAACGATAAGTAATATAGAAACTGGAAAACAGAGAGTGTTTGGGTAGAAGTAGAGGATTCATGTTATCCGCATGTTGGTGTCGTTGCTCTGTTTTCTCTGTCTCTCATTGACTTTGAGTGCTCTCTTATTTATAGTTGATAAAGATGATGACCGTTGTGAGCATTCGTCCGTTGGAGTCATTTTGACCGTTTGAGCATATTTGAAAAATGAGCTACCATGAGATTTCCGTTGCAAAGCAGAGCCTCTCGTTGAACAGCAGGAAGATTCATTTTGAGCTGTACGTCACGTTGTGGAGCGGGATGAAAACGTTTGAGTTTCCAGACAATCTCTCATGGTGGGTCAAACTTTTGTCGTGGTAGGTAGCTGATGCTCGGTGTGTAATGATGTCGCCCGCCATAATTGACTCTTTCATTTGAATCTGCAACCCAAATGTTTAATATCCTGTTTCACACTGCAAAATACTTAATCATTAATATGATGAAGTATTAGTCATGGGTATGTTGGATTATTGGTCAAAAACTGAATTTCTGTCTTCTGGGACTCATCAAGTGAGTGAAGATATTCGCCATACATGACCTCCATTCTTGAAGATGCAATCCAAATATTTAATCTCCTGTTTTACACTTGAAATATATGTTAGTTAATGTTTAGAAACAATAACAAGTGAAAACATAATGATTTAACCACGTTTGGATTGATTGCTGTGAGGCTCTGAACTTCTACGGTGCTTCTGTCAGAACCTCACTCAAGTGCAATATGGCTCACTCGAGTGCAGTTGATAATTTCACGTTTTGACTTCCTCTCGGGCAAGCACTCGCTGCACTTCACTCGCATCTGCTTGAGTGAATTCTCGACATCACTCGAGCACAACCAGTCATGCTCGAGTGCGTTTCTTGCTTTCACGTGCATGCTTCATCAAAACTAATCATATCTAACACAGACAATGGAGCAGATAAAATTGATTAAGCAGAGGTTGCTAGCTACTTAGAGCAGACAAAAAAGTTATGCAAATAAGAGGCAAAAATCTCTGGAATTTGAAGTGGTGACCACGTGTTTATGAAAGTATCACCTGTTACGGGTATTGGAAGAGCATTGCAAGTAAGGAAGCTGCAACTAAGGTATATTGGTCCATTTGAAATCTTGGATAAGATTGGTCCATAGCATATAGTATCACTTTGACACCAAATCTGAGTAGGCTACAAGATGTTTTCCATGTTTCCTAGTTGAAAAAGTATCAACCTGATCCAGAACATGTAATAGAGTATGAAGATGTGGAAATGTGCAACGATTTGACTTACGAAGTCACACTTGACCAAATCATCGGTCGGCAAGAGAAGCAACTCAGGAACAAGAGCATTCCATTCATCAAAATTGCTTGGAAAGGGTTATCGGCCAAAGAGGCAACATGGAAATGGAGAAAAGTGTAAAGAAACGTTACCCGGAATTTATGTCTGTATAGGTGTAGCAAATTTTGGGGACGAAATTTATTTAAGTGGGAGAGAAATTTAACACCCCAAATTTTATATTTACCAAATATATTGTAATTATTTGAGAAATTCAATAAAATGGTAAATATTCATGAATTTGGAATTTATGAATTGTATAAATGTTCATTTTCATGAGAAAATGGGAAAAATAATTATGGAATTAATTTGGGTAATTTAAAAAGCCCAATATGAAGGTCCAAAAATGAATGAATATTAGATAAAATATTTGGTCCAAAAATATATGGAAAATGGCAAAAGAAAAACAAGAAAAGAAATTGGAATAAAATTGTAATGGCAAAATCGTAATTTTTTCAATTTAGCACAAATTAATTATTTTCCAATTAATTGAATTTAATTTCAATTAACTAAGGAAAATAAAGGGGAAAATATATTTGGAATATTTTAGTCAATTTAATATGAATTTATGGAAAAATTTGAGCAAAAATGAAATTTTGACCAAAATTGAGACTTTACGTGTATACGTAGCTAGAACAAGTTGTAAAGCTAATTGAGACCAAAGGATAGGACCCCTAGGAGTCTTCTATATGCAGCATAAAGAATGAAATATTGGTTGGGCTTAATGAGCATAGTTACATGTATATAAATTAATTTTTGGAATTTTGGAAAATGAAACAAATGAATAAAATAAGTTAAAATATATGATAAATATCATCATCTTCTTGCTTTCTTCAGCATATCACGTCCAAACAGAATTGAAATAAGAGAGAGAAATTTGAGAGCATTTAGAGAGAGAAAGGGAAGAAATCTCGCAAGAGAAGCCGATTTCTTTGATGATTTAGCTCTTAACGCGTATAACTCTACTCCTAAGCTATTCTCTTGTGTTCTTTAAGGTTTGGATGCTCATCTTTCGGTGTGTGAAGGCTAGGGTTTTCAGCCATACTTGGAAAAGTTAGAAGGAAGTGAAAGGTAACTTCCAAACCTTGGTATATTAACTATTCTAACTGTTGAGGGCAATTTAATCAGTGAATTTTTGCCGGATTGCTATTGGTTTTAAATTTTGGAAATGTGTGTGCCTAAGGGTTATGCTGCCAAATTTTAGTTCAAATGATAGTTATAACTCAATTATATAGTTAATGAAGTGGTTAGGAGTAGAAAGGAATGTGTTTATGGAGCCGAAATCGCAAAACCTTGATTTTTCCTAGAGGATCCTATAATTTTGGTCAAGGCTAGTTCTAGGGGTAGGAGTTGGATTTTCAATGATTTAATGGTTCCATTGCATTCAAGAGGGAAATTTAGATGGGATTACAGTTGGTTACTTTTTTGGAAAAAGGCCGAAAAAGCATACTTACAAAAACGCCCCTGAAACCCTAAAATAGGGGTTGTCAAGGGTGTTTTTGTAATTTGACAATTAATTTGGTAATTTTGAATCTGGAAATGGATTCCTTGGATGTAAATATGTTAGAATAGCCGATGTCAAAATTTCGAGAAAAGGAAACCCAGACCGGGTACGGCGGGCTGGGCCGGGGTCCCGGGGGCATTTTAGTAAATTTTTACCATAGGCTAATATAACCACAATAAATAATATGGAAGTATATAAAATGATACATGGAGAGGTTATAAACTAATTCTTGTACATTATATGTTTTAGGACCGAGTTAGGACTTTGAAGTTGGCATGCTTTCCAAGGCACGCCAAATGGGGTAAAAGTGATTTGAGGTAGAGACATTATTCTTCATACTTCATGCTTTAGTCTATATGAATGTGTGGTTGCCATGGTGTGTACTTTTATTAATTAATATGGTATGCCTAGAGAGGGTAGTTAGTGCTAGAAGTGCACTTACACCTAAAGGATTAGATGAGAATCCAATTGGTGTACGTGTAGTGGGGCTGGAGCCCTACTCATGTATACATGATGATGTGTTATATTGTTTATTAATTGATGCATTCATCGTGCATATCATATTTACTTATCGCATGTTATGGGAACGATAATAAGTTTCTACTGAGATTTCTCGGAATCTCACCCCTTTTTCTAAATCAAAATGTCTAATGGGTACTAGCAGTTCAAAAGGCAAGGACACAATTATGAAAAACTGACAGGCACATTTCTCGAGACACAACCAATGGTTATATTTTGCCTGTACTTGGAATATTTTGGGATATTCTATACATACTTGTAATTGTTAGTGAATTTTGCGTTATTAATGACTGTCTGTAAACAAATACGTATTATCAGTATAATTGTACTTTTTCTGGTTGCTTTTGGAACTTGTTCGTTATTGCCCTGCGTATATCAAAATGAAAACGGGTGTTGACAAAAAATGTGTTATAAATTTTTAAAGTTGAAATGCTAAATGAATGGTAACCCAAAGATAAATATTCAAGTTTTAGATTATGGACTTTTATGATTTGTTTGAACTATAGCGCTTCCGACTGCGTGTTAAATGTACATAAATGAAGGATGTGACAGAAGACATATAGATCTCTTTCTATTTTCCAATGTTACTGAACCCGGACCGGACCGGCCGGTCTGGCCCAGGAACCGGCCTGGAAACTGGTCCGGTTCCCGGTCCGATCCGGGTTCACTTTTAAAAAAAATTTTTTTAAAAAAAATTTTTACTTTAGAATTTCATACTATAAGTCTAAAATTTTCAATTTTTCATCGATTTGGTCCCGGTTTGACCCACTAACCCTTAACCCAGTATCCCAACCGGTTCAATATCCGGTCCGAGTTTTAATGCTTTGCTATTTTCTGACTTTCTTACTCACCGCACAATCTTCCATTAGGTTTTGTTAAAATAATATGGCAAGGCGTTATCACTGTTTCTGCAAATATACATTATTTTTCAAAAATAATACATGGATAGTTTGTGTATTTTTTAACACTACCCATGAAAAAATTGTGTAATTTATTCTTTATTTTAATGAAATAAATGTCAGTTTTAGAAAACAATGAAATATGTACAATTTGAAAAATCTAAAGAAAATACCATAAGAAAAAGAAAAATATCAAGGAAAATCTGTGTCATTCACTTTTTTTTTTTATATATAGAAAAGTTGAGTGTTTCAAAAATTAGCAAAATACCTTTAGTATTCTCATTCTAAATTAATTATAAGTGAGGCCTAGATGAATTAGTAAAATTAAATATTTTTATTTTTTTGAGATATTTTGCTTTGGAAAAATTTTAACACTACCCATGCAAAATTTGTGTAATTCATTATTCATTTTAATTAAATGAATGTTAGTTTTAGAAAATAATGAAATATGTACTATTTGAAAAATCTCAAGAAAATACCATAAGATATGAGTTTGTGATATTGGACTGCCTTATTTTTCTTTTCTATATTTTAAAAGTATTTTTCTGGGATTTTCCCAATTAGTAAATAAAATATATTTTAATTAAACAATATATTTTAAAATTTTTTTAGAATATTCTTAGAGTGGTTAACTGTTTGGACCTAAATGTATATTTTCAAATTTTTAAAATAGAGCAGAAGTCCATGTAATTAAAGCAAAACAGAAGGATGGTCAGAGTGTTTTACTCTTATTTCAATGAATGGATCACATTTTGCACTCACACACTAAATACATGAATGGGAAAATTTCTGAATGGATATAATCACTAAAAGAATAATGAAGATCTTCAATCATTTTTAATTTAAAAAGATAATTTACAATTAATCAATCAATTCAGCTTGCTCACCTAAATAATAAAATAAGTAAATGCATATATGTATTATCATCATTTTTCTACCATTGATGATGGTATGTGGACCCTGGTCAACTCAAGAAGAGTGTAAGGTGCACAAATAGTTCCATTGAAGCAGCCGTTCATAGCAATCTCACATGAGACCTCAGTTAGATGTTTCCATCCATCAAAATAATAGTACTTTGTTCTATCTGGGCACACACTATTTTCTTCTTTTTTATAACAAGCATCCTGGATGTCTGCGATTCCTGTACATTTGCAAACAAATCCATGTGAATAAATCAATCCAAATCCAAATCAATATATTCAATATATATTTTAATATATAATATATTAAGTAACATTCAAAGGTATGATTAGTGCTAAATTCTCAAACTTTGTACTACCACCTGTTCTTAATATAAGACCAAATTTAATTAAAAAGAATTAAACTTCAATAAGTAGATATTATATTCGAGAGCGGAGGAAGTATAATGTGTAAGTAAGAAATAACCTGCCAGTAAACTATAAAATTTATAATAGGTCAAGGTATTTATAAACTAAATAAAGATATGATCCATTAATCAAACTTAGATAACGTATAGGGCTAGCCAGCCACTAAATTAGTACATTGCTGTGTGATATTGGATTTATATATGGTTAGATTGCTTCTCTGGAAATTATTAAGAAAATACAAATTCATGTAAAGCACAACTATATAATATATCTAAAGAATGAAATTTGGAATAAAATTACAATTTAAAAGCCATAAAGTTTAAAATAATATTATATAAATAGTGTTTTTTCCTTTTGATTTTCTATTATATATATATATATATATATATATATATATATATATAAATTGCTTACCAAGTGTTTGATGACTTTCGGTGATGGTTTTGTGCACCTTGTGATTATCATATATTGTAAACAATGAACCCAGGAGTTTACTTTCTAAAAATAATATCTTTTCAGGAATTTTATCTCTATAGTATCTTGAACTGCAATTTTCTTTTGTATATTCAAATGGCTCACAAACTGAAATGCCGTTCACCACGAACTTTCTAGCTCCAAGATTATATATTTTCTGCAATGGGTTTCGAAAAAAAAAGGGGGAAAAGTTCATGTTAGTTGCATGTAGACTACAATATAAAAAGATCTAGCTAGAGTATTTTTTCCCTTCAAGCTAGATTCAATTTAATAATGCGCAATTAAGTCATCATATGATCATTATCCTCATTGTTTTTCAATAAAACTAAATTTGATTTTTTTTTTTAAAAAAAAAGGCTTTAATTTTAAGTTCCTTCTATTGTTTAACTTTTACAATTAAAAATACTATTTTAATTTTATATTTTACTCCTTTTAGTTTAATTAATAAAATATATTTAGATTTGAAACACACACACACACACACACACACACACACACACACACACACACACACACACACACACTGTAAATTAAACCATCTAAATGTAATATACATGGATATTTGATCTGCAGGATGAACACTATTGTCATTTCCACTAAAGAGCTCTGAATTTAAAAGTTTAAACTCCTAGAATGGTCATCCCAAAGTTTCAAGTTACGGTTTTTGCTACTTTCCAAAATGACGCAATTTGAGATAATGAAAAATATCATTTTAAAATATAAAATATGGAGTAAAATTTAATATCTATAAATCATAAACAATATATATGGCCTATTAGCTAGATACTGGGTAGTGTGTCTAATATATATATATATATATGGTTATAAATTAGAATAAATGACACTATTGGAGAACTCGGACAATTACAAAAACAAATGCTACACCAATGTGAAGTATTCTAACATACTCCATCTTATCTCTATTGTAAGGCACTTCAAACTACCTCACTGGAATCAAGGAGAGGTTGTTAAGTCATTAACTTCATCTAAAAATGGAATACAAATTTCTAATTTTACCCCTATTTAATTGAAAAGCTTTAATATTTTGTATTACATTCTCTTACATAAATAATGACTTCAAATAGAAGTGATATTGAAGAAACTTAATTAATATCCCCATCAAATGACTTATTAATGTGAATATAATTATCCATCTCTTTTAGAAGGTTCCTTGTAATAAAAACTAGACGAATTACAAGAGAGTGAAGTAAAATCATGGTATAGAACACGAACCTCGATATGCTTTGAAAGTTCATCAAGGAGATAATCTGCGAAGTCTGGTGGACTATATCGGCTCGTGATGTTTTGATTGGCCAAAATATTATAATCATTAAGGCCAATAGATATTAGGAAAATGGATTTGGCCAAGTGGTCGCGCAATTTATTATGATCCATTTGCTTTGGCAGATCTTTTGTTACGGTAGAGATGAAGTAATAGATTTGTTTCTCTAGAGATAAACATTCTCCCTAAAACCAAAAAATAATAATTAAGCATAGATTAATTAGTGATAAAATAAAACATTTAATGTTAAAAAATTGATATTAAATGCAAAGCACATTCATTCACTAGTATAAAAATACCTTTTTACTCCTGTTAAAACATGCAAGTTTTCTACACCAAATTTTTAACCAATATGTAGATGCGTGTTGCCGTCAAAGTCTTAGACTTTGTGTACTAGTTGTTTATACAATTGATGTAGAAAGATATACAGTTTTTTTTATAAATTAAATAACTCAAATAACTATCTACACTGATTTTTATTTTAATCGGTATATGTAGAAAATGTTTTTTATAAGGAGAATTCCTATAAGGTCTTCAGGAAAAAAAATTAATCATAAAAATTTTTTATAACAACGGATGAGTGTGCAATGACAAGTTTCAATATTAGAAATAATAATATATTTTGCTGCTCATTTGTCATCTAGACTTCTCGGTTATTAAATCCATTCCTTGGGACCTAATATTAATGAAAAACACGGCTGTAGAAATGTTTTTTTTTTTTTTTGTACCAGCAAGTAATGGAAAATAATCATTATCATAGAAAAAACTTTAATCTCATACCACTCTTGATGTATTTAAGATCCCGCATGCTCCTGATCCATAGTTTATTCCAGTAGCTATTTTACTTCTTTCTGAGTCCGTCAGATTCAAATATGGAGGAGGCATTGGTAAGCCCAAATGCATAGCTACAAAGAAAACAACACAAAACAATCATATTTGGATAAAATATTAAACAAATAAAACAGCATATTAAACAACATAACTAACATATTTAATCTACTCAAACTAGTTAATTATGTCTTATGTTTAGGACTAGAGGAGTATTAAAGATGCATAATATAGCTATATTGAGGATCATGATCACAAACCCAAACACAGTTAGCAAACCTACTGCAATAATCCGTACTATTACACCTAGAGTTGTAGTTGCCAAATATTATTATTTGTATTGCAGGAGGACTCATCTAGTTAATATGATGGATCATTGTGAGGTTATATACTCTTCTAGTTCTATTTATAAGGTGGAAAGAAAATAAATCTTTTGGTCATATTTATAAGGCATGTCATTGACTTTTTCTTATAAATTTACTCATTTGTTCCCCATTAAATGTTAGTGTATATTATTAAAATAGAGGAAAAGTATGTATATTTAATAAGGGAAAATTAGGAAACGTAATAAATTTTAAGATATAATTAATGAGTTTTAAGGTTTTTCTTGATTTTGGTAAAACATGTTGAAAGTGACATATAAATGGAATCAAGCTAGGGAGTATATATTACTTCTCTAGTCTTTAATATATGACCTACTTGGAGAGTATATATTCATCCTAAATATAAGATATATTTTTCAATCTTTTACTAATTTACCCGTATTAATGCTCTCTCAACAATAATCAAAGAGAAGACGGAATTCGAGAATTAAGGAAGATGACTAGGGTATTTTAAAAAATACATGTCAGTTACGTTTAATTAACTTAATTAACTTTCTTAAACTAATTAAATTAGATGAATATATTTTAAATTAAGGATTGGAGGGAGTATCATTATTAAAAGACTTACCAGCAAAATCAGCCACATTTTTGCCATTAGTGTGTCGACCTCTTATGTTATGGAAATCAATGGCATAAGGCCACCTATTTGCGTTTGCTACTGTATTTAGATGATTGTTGTTTCCAGCATCAACGGTAGAATCACCAAAAACATATATGGCTGGTGCCAAGGGCTGATGGTTATTACTTGCAGCATTGACCATGAGAATTTGGCGTGCAATATTGAAGAAGCAGAAAGCCAGAATCATCATAATTGTTTTTGTATTTTCCAGATCTTCTTGAAAATATGGAAATCCTTAATTTGATTGATAAATGATGATGAATAATGGTGTTAGTTTCCCATGAATTTATAGGTTTGTTTTTTTTGGAATTTAACAGAATTTGTTGGATTAAAAGATATGTATATGCTGATTTAGGAAAAATAATGATGAAAAAACAATGGTGCATATAGAGAGAGAGAGATATATATATATATATATATGGTGATTTGTTTGGAGGTTTGGCCATCTGTTTTAAACTAAAAACAACTATTTACACCTGCCTAAACAACTATTTACACCCGCCTTGCGTGAAATGAATATAATTCAATATAAAGTTGAAAGAAACTTTATAAACCCCACCTAAAGAAAAATTCATAAAAAAACAATACAATCAAATATAGAAATAAACTACATTAACCAAAAATTAAGGGATGTGTTGATGGAGGTGGGATTTTGATCCCCATATGTATGTGCATGAAATATAGACCTAGTTAATATTATATTAGGAGATTGAAGTTAAACACAACAAATCTCTATATGCATTTATAAAATAATAGAAGATATTAAACTCAATATAATTTAAACATAATAGACCAAATTGTAAAATAAAAAAAGTTACTAAACCAAATTGGAAAATGGTTTTTTTGGGATTTCTGGAAAATGTTTATCACGTGATTATGATTTATGATTCATAATTTTGGCATAATTTTTAATATCCCAATTATGTAATATCATAATTTTAATCGTTTGGGTATTGATATCCCAATAACTACAATTTCATCCTAATTACTATGCATTCGACGTGTACATGTAAAATTATAGAACATGTTTTTTCTTAAAATTTCTGGGTAGTAGAAAATGATTAGAGATCTCTACAAGCATGAAAGGTAAATTTCTTGAGTATTTTAGGCCATTTCTATAAGTGAATATACGTAGCTTTTATAGCCTTCAAACGTCTATTAGGTGATTATTATTTATGATTCATGAGTTGATGCCTACTTACAAATTCAATAAAATTTAATTCATGATTTAATGTCTATTTTCAAATACAATTTACGTTATTATCTTATCTTCTAACCCCAATTATAAAAATTGGAAATAATATCCTAATAAATTCGAATAACTTGAAAAAGGAATGCATAATTTTAGTTCGCAGTTATTATTGAAGAGGTCAAACTTTCTGAAGTAAAAGGGAATCGTCTATATTAGGGAATAATTTATAGTTGTTTTTCAAGAAAGGAAACTACTTTAATGGGGTATTAACTGAATGAGTGTAAATATTACACATGGATTAATTTAATAATGTGATTACCTGACCTATTTTTAGTTAAACAGTTTTTAAGTTGGTATTACAATATTTTATGTATAAAGTTGATGATTGATTGATTGTTTTCTTTTCTTGCCAGCTTACTTGAGATGGTTTTTGTTTTTCATACGTAGTAAAAAGGTTTACGCCCTTTTTAAGATGGAAAAAAATAAAATGAAGGATTTATTAGTTGGAGGCTTTGCCACATAACTATGAAAAACAGTAGACGGACGACGGGATTTAGTAATAGAATTTGATAATTCTGTTATGAAATAGACGCTACTAATTAGGTAAGTCAGTTTTGCGAAATAAATTCCGTCCGTCACTAATCCATTGTTTTCTGTATTACCATTACGAACAAGCAGTAAATAAATTTTTGATTTTCAAATATATAGTTGAAAATATTTTTTCGTCAACCTAACACTAAAATTCTAGCCTCCTCAAATTTTTCCAAAGCAAAATCGCTAAAAAAAAAAGGTAAAATATTTACTCTCACTAATTCATCTAGGCCTCACTTATAATTAATTTAGAATGAGAATAATAAAGGTATTGCTTATTTTTGAAACACTCAACTTTTCTATAAAAAAGTGAATGACACAGATTTTCCTTGATATTTTTCTTTTTCTAACCGATAGGAGAAATCTGGGATTAGAAAATGTAACACTCCAAATTTTATATTCACCAAATATATTTTAATTATTAGAGAAATTCAATAGAATGGTGAATATTTATGAATTTTATAAATGTTCATTTTCATGAGAAAATGGGCAAAATAATTATGGAATTAATTTGGGTATTTTAAAAGCCCAATATTAAGGTCCAAAAATGAAGGAATATTAGAGAAAATATTTGGTCCAAAATAGATGGAAAATGACCAAAGAAAAATAAGAAAATAAATTGGAATAAAATGGTAATGGTAAAATCATAATTTTTCCAATTTAGTACAAAATTAATTATTTTCCAATTAATTGAATTTAATTTAAATTAATTAAGTAAAATAAAGGGAAAAAATATATTTAGAATATTTTGGTCAATTTAATATGAATTTATGGAAAATTTGAGCAAAAATGCAATTTTGACCAAATTTGAAACTTTACGTGTATACGTAACCGGAACAAGCTGTAAAGCCAATTGAGACCAAAGGATAGGACCCAAGGAGTCTTCTACATGTAGCATAAAGAAGAAAACATCGGTTGGGCTTAATGAGCATGGTTACATGTACATAAGGATTTATGTACATAAGTTAATTTTTGTAATTTTGGAAAATGAAAAAAAGAATAAAATAAGTTAAAATATATGATAAATATCATCATCTTCCTTCTTTCTTTAGCATATCACATCCAAACAGACCTGAAATAAGATAGAGAAAGTTGAGAGCATTTAGAGAGAGAAAGGGAAGAAATCTCGCAAGGTAAGCCGATTTCTCTGACGATTTAGCTCCTAATGCGTATAACTCCACTCCTAAACTATTCTTCTGTGTTCTTTAAGGTTTGGAAGCTCATCTTTGGGTGTGTGAAGGCTAGGGTTTTTAGCCATACTTGGAAAAGTCAGAAGGAAGCGAAAGGTAACTTTCGAACCTTCATATATTAACTATTCTGGCTGTTGTGGATAATTTAATTGGTGAAATTTCGCCTGATTGCCATTGATTTTAAATTTTAGAAATGTGTGTTCCTAAGGGTTATACTACCCAATTTTAGTTCAAATGGTAGTTATAACTCAATTAGATGGTTAATAAAGTGGTTAGGAGTAGAAAGGAACGTGTTTATGAAGCCGAAATCACAAAACCCCGATTTCTCTAGGAGGATCCCATAATTTTGGTCAGGTCTAGTTCTAGGGGTAGGAGTTGGATTTTCAATGATTTGATAGTTCCATTGCATTTAGGAGGGAAAATTAGGTGAGGTTACAGTTGGTCACTTTTTCGGAAAATGCCGAAAAAGCATACTTACAAAAACGCCCCTGAAACCCTAAAATAAGGGCTGTCAAGGGTATTTTTGTAATTTGAAAATCAATTTGGCAATTCTGAGTCTAGAAATGGATTACTTGGATGAAAATATGTCAGAATAGCCCATGTCAAAATTTCATAAAATGTACAATTGGACCAAGTACGGCGGGGCCGAGCCGGGCCGGGGTTATAACCATAATAAACACTATGGAAGTGTCTAAAATGATACATGTAGAGGTTATAACCTATTTCCTGTACATTATATATTTTAGGACCAAGTTAGGACCCTGTAGTGCAAGGCACACCAAACAGGGTAAAAGTGACTTAAGGTAGGGACATTGTGCTTTTATTAATTAACATGATATGCCTAGAGAGGGCATTTAATGCCAGAAGTGCACTTACACCTGAGGGATTGGATGAGAATCCAACTAGTGTATGTCTAGCCCCACTCATATATACATGACGATGTATTATATTGTTTATTAATTGGTGCATTCATTATGCATATCATATTTACTTATCGCATTTATGTGAACGATAATATGTTCTACTGAGATTCTGAGGAATCTCACCCTTTTTTCTAAATCAAAATGTTTCAGTGAGTGCCAGGGGTTCAAAAGGCAAGGACACAATTACAGAAAATTGACAGGCACATTTCTTGAGACACATCTGGTGGTTATGTTTAGCCTGTACTTGGAATATTTTGGGATATTATATACATATTTATAATTATTGGTGAATTTTTCTCTATTAATGACTATCTTAAACAAATACTTATTATCAGTATAACTGTATTTTTCTGCTTGCCTATGGAACTTATTCATTATTACCCTGCGTATATCAAAATGGAAACGGGTGTTGACATTTTTTTGTATCAGAGCCCATAAACGGTTTTGGCAGAGTTAAGAAATGGTTTTGGAATATCAGAATTGTATGCTGATATTGGTTTTGTTTGCATGACGACAAGATCATGAGCAGTAGTTCAAGTTCATCATCTGAGGGTGAGACATCAGTAAGCCAGAGTCCCCAAAAGCAATGTTTTCAGGATGGGCAGCTTTTTATAGAATACTATGGACTTGGAGGTGTTCGTATGTTACAGATGGCATGGAGGAGTGTGCCGTAGCTGCCTGTGTATGGTCTGAAGTTGAGGCCACCGTCACTAGGACAGTCACAAATTAGGGAAACCATAGATTATCTAGATGAGGACCTAGACAAGGATCCTGAGGAAGACCCAGAGGAGGATCCGAAGGAGTACTCAGACTATGAGATGAGTGATCGCGAGTCCAGAACATAGCTGGTAGAGGTACGACATAACTCATGGCTAGATCCCGAGCTGTGGCACTATGTCTTCGGTAGATATTACGGGGCACAGTGAGATCAGCCAACACTTGTGGGACGTTACTATGAGTTTTTGTCTGGAGTTCAGTTTTTGTATGCCATCTAAGAGCAATTGTGGCCTGGGGCCCCAGTTGAGTTCTGGGTTCATACTACACTATATTTCTTCCCAGACTTTGCTTTTTGGAATTGGCAGAAGAATGATATTGTTGAGCGGCTCCCAAATGGGAACATGTACGCATTTTTTAGGCATATGGATGACCTAGTTGATAAATTTATGTTTGATGACTGACGTGGAACACCTAGGTGGTATATTTTAGAGACTGGAGCTGACCAACACATATTTTGAGACAGGGGCAGTTAGGGGGAACCGACTGACAAAAGAAGAATTAGCCGGAGTCGATATTTTGGGAGGATACATGAATGTTGAAAAATGTAATGTAAAAAGACTAATATGTCATGTATAGTAGTTTATAGGATATCTGATGTTTCTGTTTCTCTGTAACTACTGTAAATAGTTATTATATACTATGTATGACATATATGTGTACCCTGACTCTTATGAAATGAAAAAAAATGCCCTTGCTCTTATATGAAAAGTAATTCTTCCCTATTTTCATATAGAGTGAACTGTGGAAATGATACAACCAGGAGAAGGTGGTCGCGGCCGAGGTAGAGGCTGAGGCTAAGGTAGGGGAAGAGGAAGACATGGTAATCATGAAGAAATACCGCTTCTTGGAACAAATCCATTTCAGCAACGAATACTAGATGTGCTGGCATAGCAGCAAAATACAATGAATGAGATAAGAGGGGAAATTCAGGAAGTACAACAAAGGCAAGATCACCTAGAGATTGCCTGGAGGATCACCTGGATGAATACACATACCACCGGAGGAACTTGAACTAGAGGATATCATACCAGATAGGGGTGTTCAAAGTATCCCGGTCCCGGTCCCGGATATTTTATCCCGGGAATTTCCTGTCCCGGCTGGGACCGGGATCACACCTTGTGATCCCGGGAATTCCCGGTCCCGGTTTTTTTTCCTTAAAAAATAGGTTATTATTTTATTTTTGTATTTTTTACCCCATAAATTAAGTTATCATTTGATAAAATGTATATCACATATTTAGTTAGAGTTAAAATGTATATATCGTGATACAAATTCTAACTATATAATGTATAAAGATAATAACAAAAATGATGAATGTGATAATAATATGTTATTTTTCAATTCTAACTCAATTTATGTGATTTTTATGACCTTATTAGGTGTTAAATAATTACTTTAAACACTAGATTATAAAAAAATTTAACTAATATAATTATATTATTAAGACCGGGAATTCCCGATCCCAGTTGTCCCGGGAATTTCCCGGGACCGGGACCGGGAATGAGATCCCAGTCCCGGGAAATCCTGGGATGGGAACCGGGAATGGGTATTCCCGGTCCCGTCCCGGGATTTGAACACCCCTAATACCAGATCCTGAGGTAGAAGTCCGGAATTGGTTGAGCAGATTCAGTAGACAGCAGCCACCTATCTTCTGGAAAAAGTTTGACCCACAACTTGCTGAGACTTGGCTAACAGGTCTGGATAAGATTTTCAATATGTTGTGATGCCTAGATGAGATGAAAGCTCTACTAGCCATCTATAAATTGGAGGGTGATGTAGACCGTTGGTAGAAGAACACAGAGCTCACCTTGAAGGGGATGAATGTTCCTATTACTTGGAAATTATTCCAAGAGAAATTCAATGAGAAATATTTTCCCCCATCTATCAAGCATGAGAAAGAGAAAGAGTTTCTAAGTATCAGACAGCAAGATCGAGAAAGCTTTGATGATTATTTATCCCAGTACATCCGACTGTCACCGCATTCAGCCTATCTCAAACTTCATGATAATGAAGAGTGGAGTTCCAATGTGATGATTGAGGGGTTGAGATCGGAGATGAAAGAAAAATTGGTTACACAATACTTCACCTAGTTCAGTAAAGCAGTGGAAGAATGCCGCTACATTGAGAAGCGTATGTCGAGTTTGGTGACCCAAACTAGTAACAAGGGTGCTTCTGGGAGTGGTAGTTCGGTACAGAAGTGAAAATAATAGGGTGGACCTTCTAGGGGAGATACCAGAAGACCGAATCAATTTGGGGGTTGATGAGGCTAAGGTTCCTCAGGAGGCAAGAACTTTTGGTGCTGTAAAAAGCCACTTCACCCTGGTAGACCATGGCTGGATTCCATTTAGATTAGATCCAAACAAGCCATTAACTTTCTTTAATTGTAATAAGCTAGGATATCTTACCAGGGATTGTCCACAAAAGAAGTAACTGGAGAATACTAGACTCAGGGTTCTAGGTAGGGTCTACACATTGACGCAAGAAGAGGCCAGGAAGTCTCTGGAGCTGATTTAAGGTATGATTTCTCTCAAAGGCAGTCTAGTGCATACTATGTATGATTCGGGTACTAGCCATTCATTCATTACATATGACCGCGTGAGACGATTAAATTTATGTAGATTTAAGGTATGATTTCTCTCAAAGGCAATCTAGTGCATATTATGTATGATTCGGGTACTAGCCATTCATTCATTGCATATGACCGCGTGAGACGGTTAAATTTACCTGTGTATAAATCCCTATATGATTTGGTTGTATCTACACCCACGAGCATTCAAATTGTTACAGCTGATGTTTGTCTAAATTGAATGGTAAACACCGAGGCCCGCAAATTGATTGTAGATCTTATTTGTTTGCCACTGTAAGGGTTAGAGGTGATTTTGGGAATTGACTGGTTGATAGCAAACGATGTGTTACTGGATTGCAAATGGAAGAGAGTTATATATCTGAATCCACAATCGCGAGCTAATACAAAAATCAATCTTAACCTTCTATCTGCTTTTAAGGTTGAGAGATGTTTGTAGAAAGGGTGTCAGGGGTATGTGGTGTTCAACTCAATGCAGTTAGAGGCCGGTGTAGCCTTAGAAAGTATCCTTGTAGCGAATGAGTTCCCTGATGTGTTTCCGGAGGATGTCGGTGGATTACCTCAAGATAGGGAAGTGAAGTTCTTAATTGATTTGAGGCCTGGAGCAGGTCCAATTTCTAAAACCCCATACCGTATGACTCTGAGTAAAATGGCAGAGTTAAAGAAGAAAATTGAGAAGTTACTCAAAAAGGGGTTTATACGACCCAGTGTTTCACCTTAGGGTGCTCCAATGCTTTTTGTTAGAAAGAAAGACGGAAGCATGCATCTCTGTATTGATTATTGAGAGCTAAATAAGATGATCGTTAAGAACAAGTATCCACTCCCTAAAATTGATGATTTACTCAATCAGTTATCTGGTTCTTATATATTCTTGAAGATTGACTTACGATCAGGATACCACCAATTGAAGGTAAAAGCAGAAGATGTATCGAAGACTGCTTTCAGGACCTGATATGGCCACTAAGAGTTTCTTGTAATGCCATTCGGGCTGACCAATGCACCTGCCATGTTCATGGACTACATGAATTGAATCTTTCATCCATACTTGAACCATTTCGTAGTAGTCTTTATCGATGATATATTAGTGTATTCAAAGAGTAAAGCTGAGCATGAGCAGCACTTGAGAACCGTGTTGAACATATTACGGGATAAGTGACTTTATGCCAAGTTGAGTAAGTGTGAATTTTGGCTTTCAGAAGTAAAGTTTCTGGGCCATGTTGTCTCACAACAAGGAGTCTCTATCGATCCTAGCAAAGTGGAAATAGTACTGAACTAGAAGAGGCAAAAGACTATATTTAAAGTGTACAATTTTCTAGGTCTAGCTGGCTATTATAGAAGATTTATACAAAATTTCTCCAGAATTGCATTACTCTTGACAAAATTGACATAGAAAGCTGAACATTTTGTGTGGGACGAGAATTGTGAACAGAGCTTCCTAGAGTTGAAGCATAGGTTGATTACAGCACTAGTGCTGATGATCTTAGATCCACAGTTTATGTATGTTGTGTATACAGATGCCAGTGGGCATGGATTGGGATGTGTGTTAATGTAGCATAGCCAAGTTGTGGCATATGCATCTCGTCAGCTGAAACCTCATGAATTGAACTATCCTACTCATGATCTTGAGTTGGTGGTAATTGTGTTTGCTTTAAAAATCTGGAGATATTATCTCTGTGGTAAGACCGTAGAGTTGTACTACGACTACAAGAGCTTGAAGTATTTGTATAATCAAAAAGAGCCCAACATGAGATAGCGCAGGTGGTAGCCATGATGATCTATAAGCATAAACTAATTGAGGATTTTAGTTATTTAACTTTGTCTAGTCAGATTCTGTTAAATAGTGGTGCTAGTCAGATATACAATGATTCGAGGGCAGAAATTAAAGAAGCCTAACTGCAGGATGGTCAAGCACTATCCATTAGAGGTATGATTCATAGGGGTGAAACTCAAGAATATGACTTGTCACCCAGCGGACTAGTTAGGTACCAGAAGCAGATTTATGTTCCATCGCAATCAGAACTGAGACGGAAAATCCTGGAGGAGGCACATAAGAGTAAGTATACTCTAGATCCAGGAACTACAAAGATGTACCATGACATAAAAGCTTAATACTAGTGGCCATGAATGAAAAGAGAGGTAACTGAGTTTATTGCTCGTTGCCTAACAAGCCAAAAAGTAAAAGTTGAACATCAGCAACCATTGGGGCTTTTGACGAATCCTGAAATTTCTGAGTGGAAGTGGGAAAGTGTTATTATGGATTTTGTAACGGGATTGCCCAAGGTTAGAAATCATGACACTATATGAGTGATAGTTGATAGATTTACGAAGACAACCTACTTCTTGCCTATCAGTGTTCACTATTCTCCTAACAAACTAGCAAAAATTTACATTAAGGAGATTGTGCAACTACATGGTATTTCAAAGAAAATCATCTCAGATAGAGATCTACGGTTTACTTCCAAGTTTTGGAAGGCGGTTCATGAAGCTTTGGGTACCAAGCTCCGATTCAGCATGTCATATCATCCTCAAACTGATGGGCAGACAGAAGGAACGATTCAAACCCTAGAGGATATGCTAAGGGCATGTGCACTTGATTACAAAGGTAGTTGGGACATATTCCTTCCATTGGCAAAGGTTGCCTACAATAACAATTACCATTCGAGCATCCAGATGGCTCTATATGAGGCACTCTATGGGAGGAAATGTCAATCACCCTTATGCTGGACTGAGTTGTCTAAGAGACAATTGTTGGGAACAGATCTTGTTGACCAGACAACGGAGCAGATAAAATTGATTAAGTAGAGGTTGCTAGCTACTTAAAGCAGACATAAAAGTTATGCAAATAAGAGGCAAAAATCTCTGGAATTTGAAGTGGTGGCCACGTGTTTATGAAAGTATCACCTATTACGGGTATTGAAAGAGCATTGAAAGTAAGGAAGCTGCAACTAAGGTGTATTGGTCCATTTGAAATCTTGGCAAAGATTGGCCCATAGCATATAGTATCACTTTGCCACCAAATCTGAGTAGGCTACACGATGTTTTTCATGTTTCCCAGTTAAAAAAGTATCAACCTGATCCAGAACATATAATAGAGTATGAAGATGTGGAAATACGCAACGATTTGACTTACGAAGTCACACTTGACCAAATCATCGGTTGGCAAGAGAAGCAACTCAGGAATAAGAGCATTCCATTCATCAAAATTGCTTGGAAAGGGTTATCGGCCACAGAGGCAACATGGGAAATGGAGGAAAGTGTAAAGAAACGTTACCCGGAATTTATGTCTGTATAGGTGTAGCAAATTTTAGGGATGAAATTTATTTAAGTGGGAAAGAATTGTAACACCCCAAATTTTATATTCACCAAATATATTGTAATTATTTGAGAAATTCAATAAAATGGTGAATATTCATGAATTTGGAATTTATGAATTTTATAAATGTTCATTTTCATGAGAAAATGGGCAAAATAATTTGGGTAATTTAAAAAGCCCAATATTAAGGTCCAAAAATGAATGAATATTAGATAAAATATTTGGTCCAAAAATAGATGGAAAATAGCTAAAGAAAAACAAGAAAAGAAATTGGAATAAAATGGTAATGGCAAAATCGTAATTTTTCCAATTTAGCACAAATTAATTATTTTCCAATTAATTGAATTTAATTTCAATTAATTAAGGAAAATAAAGGGGAAAATATATTTGGAATATTTTAGTCAATTTAATATGAATTTATGGAAAAATTTGAGCAAAAATGCAATTTTGACCAAAATTGAGACTTTATGTGTATACGTAACTGGGACAAGTTGTAAAGCTAATTGAGACCAAAGGATAGGACCCCTAGGAGTCTTCTATATGCGGCATAAAGAATGAAATATTGGCTGGGCTTAATGAGCATAGTTACATGTATATAAATTAATTTTTGGAATTTTGGAAAATGAAACAAATGAATAAAATAAGTTAAAATATATGATAAATATCATCATCTTCTTGCTTTCTTCAGCATATCACGTCCAAATAGACTTGAAATAAGAGAGAGAAAGGGAAGAAATCTCGCAAGGGAAGCCGATTTCTTTGGGATTTAGCTCTTAACGCGTATAATTCTACTCCTAAGCTATTCTCTTGTGTTCTTTAAGGTTTGGATGCTCATCTTTGGGTGTGTGAAGGCTAGGGTTTTCAGCTATACTTGGAAAAGCCAGAAGGAAGTGAAAGGTAACTTCTAAACCTTAATATATTAACTATTATAGCTGTTGTAGGCAATTTAATCGGTGAAATTTTGCTAGATTGTCATTGGTTTTAAATTTTGGAAATGTGTGTGCCTAAGGGTTATGCTGCCCAATTTTAGTTCAAATGATAGTTATAACTCAATTAGATAGTTAATAAAGTGGTTAGGAGTAGAAAGAAATGCGTTTACGGAGCCGAAATCGCAAAACCCCGATTTTTCCCGGAGGATCCCATAATTTCGGTTAGGGCTAGTTCTAGGGGTAGGAGTTGGATTTTCAATGATTTAATGGTTCCATTGCATTCAGGAGGGAAATTTAGATGGGATTACAGTTGGTCACTTTTTCGGAAAAGGCCGAAAAAGCATACTTACAAAAACACCCCTGAAACCCTAAAATAGGGGTTGTCAAGGGTATTTTTGTAATTTGACAATTAATTTGGTAATTCTGAATCTGGAAATGGATTCCTTGGATGCAAATATGTCAGAATAGCCCATGTCAAAATTTCGAGAAAAGTAAACCCAGACCGGGTATTGCGGGGCTGAGCTGGGGTCCCGGGGGCATTTTAATAAATTTTTACCATAGGCTAATATAACCACAATAAATAATATGGAAGTATATAAAATTATACATGGAGAGGTTATAAACTAATTCTAGTACATTATATGTTTTAGGACCGAGTTAGGACTTTGAAGTTGGCATGCTTTCCAAGGCATGCCAAATGGGGTAAAAGTGACTTGAGGTAGAGACATTATTCTTCATACTTCATGCTTTAGTCTATATGAATGTGTGGTTGCCATGGTTTGTACTTTTATTAATTAATATGGTATGCCTAGAGTGGGTAGTTAGTGCTAGAAGTGCACTTACACCTAAAGGATTGGATGAGAATCCAATTGGTGTACGAGTAGTGGGGCTGGAGCCCTACTCATGTATACATGATGATGTGTTATATTGTTTATTAATTGATGCATTCATTGTGCATATCATATTTACTTATCACATATTATGTGAACGTAATAAGTTTCTACTGAGATTTCTCGGAATCTCACCCGTTTTTCTAAATCAAAATGTATCAGCGGGTGCTAGCAGTTCAAAAGGCAAGGACACAATTACGAAAAACTGATAGGCACATTCCTCGAGACACAACCAGTGGTTATATTTAGCCTGTACTTGAAATATTTTGGGATATTCTATAAGTAAATGCATATATGTATTATCATCATTTTTCTACCATTGATGATGGTATGTGGACCCTGGTCAACTCAAGAAGAGTGTAAGGTGCACAAATAGTTCCATTGAAGCAGCCGTTCATAGCAATCTCACATGAGATCTCAGTTAGATGTTTCCATCCATCAAAATAATAGTACTTTGTTCTATCTGGGCACACACTATTTTCTTCTTTTTTATAACAAGCATCCTGGATGTCTGTGATTCCTGTAATGCAAACAAATCCATGTGAATAAATAAATCCAAATCCAAATCAATATATTCAATATATATTTTAATATATAATATATTAAGTAACATTCAAAAGTATGATTAGTGCTAAATTCTCAAACTTTGTACTACCACCTGTTCTTAATATAAGACCGAATTTAATTAGAAAGAATTAAACTTCAATAAGTAGATATTATATTAGAGAGCGGATGAAGTATAATGTGTAAGTAAGAAATAACCTGCCAGTCAACTATAAAATTTATAATAGGTCAAGGTATTTATAAACTAAATAAAGATATGATCCATTAATCAAACTTAGATAACGTATAGGGCTAGCCAGCCACTAAATTAGTACATTGCTGTGTGATATTGGATTTATATATGGTTAGGTTGCTTCTCTGGAAATTATTAAGAAAACAAAAATTCATGTAAAGCACAACTATATAATATATCTAAAGAATGAAATTTGGAATAAAATTACAATTTAAATGCCATAAAGTTTAAAATAATATTATATAAATAGTGTTTTTTCCTTTTGATTTTCTATTATATATATATATATATATATATAAATTGCTTACCAAGTGTTTGATGACTTTCGGTGATGGTTTTGTGCACCTTGTGATTATCATATATTGTAAACAATGAACCCACGAGTTTACTTTCTAAAAATAATATCTTTTCAGGAAGTTTATCTCTATAGTATCTTGAACTGCAATTTTCTTTTGTATATTCAAATGGCTCACAAACTGAAATGCCGTTCACCACGAACTTTCTAGCTCCAAGATTATATATTTTCTGCAATGGGTTTCGAAAAAAAAAGGGGGAAAAGCTCATGTTAGTTGCATGTAGACTACAATATAAAAAGATATAGCTAGAGTATTTTTTTTTCCCTTCAAGCTAGATTTAATTTAATAATGCGCAATTAAGTCATCATATGATCATTATCCTCATTGTTTTTCAATAAAACTAAATTTGATTTTTTTTTTAAAAAAAGGCTTTAATTTTAAGTTCCTTCTATTGTTTGACTTTTACAATTAAAAATACTATTTTAATTTTATATTTTACTCCTTTTAGTTTAATTAATAAAATATATTTAGATTTGAAACACACACACACACACACTGTAAATTAAACCATCTAAATGTAATATAGATGGATATTTGATCTGCAGGATGAACACTATTGTCATTTCCACTAAAGAGCTCTGAATTTAAAAGTTTAAACTCCTAGAATGGTCATCCCAAAGTTTCAAGTTACAGTTTTAGCTACTTTCCAAAATGACGCAATTTGAGATAATGAAAAATATCATTTTAAAATATAAAATATGGAGTAAAATTTAATATCTATAAATCATAAACAATATATATGGCCTATTAGCTAGATACTGGGTAGTGTGTCTAATATATATATATATATATGTTTATAAATTAGAATAAATGACACTATTGGAGAACTCGGACAATTACAAAAACAAATGCTACACCAATGTGAAGTATTCTGATATGCTCCCTCTTATCTCTATTATAAGGCACTTCGAACTACCTCACTGGAATTAAGGAAAGGTTGTTAAGTCATTAACTTCATCTAAAAATGGAATACAAATTTCTAATTTTACCCACGTTTAAATGAAAAGTTTTAATATTTTGTATTACTTTCTCTTACATAAATAATGACTGCAAATAGAAGGGATATTGAACAAACTTAATTAATATCCCCATCAAATGACTTATTAATGTGAATATAATTATCCATCTCTTTTAGAAGGTTCCTTGTAATAAAAACTAGACGAATTACAAGAGAGTGAAGTAAAATCATGGTATAGAACACGAACCTCGATATGCTTTGAAAGTTCATCAAGGAGATAATCTGCGAAGTCTGGTGGACTATATCGGCTCGTGATGTTTTGATTGGCCAAAATATTATAATCATTAAGGCCAATAGATATTAGGAAAATGGATTTGGCCAAGTGGTCGCGCTATTTATTGTGATCCATTTGCTTTGGCAGATCTTTTGTTACGGTAGAGATGAAGTAATAGATTTGTTTCTCTAGAGATAAACATTCTCCCTGAAACCAAAAAATAATAATTAAGCATAGATTAATTAGTGATAAAATAAAACATTTAATGTTAAAAAAATTGATATTAAATGCAAAGCACATTCATGCACTAGTATAAAAATACCTTTTTACTGCTGTTAAAACATGCAAGTTTTCTACACCAATTTTTTAACCAATATGTAGATGTGTGTGGCGGTCAAAGTCTTGGACTTTGTGTACTATTTGTTTATACAATCGATGTAGAAAGATAAACAGTTTTTTTTATAAATTAAATAACTCAAATAACTATCTACACTGATTTTTATTTTAATCAGTATATGTAGAAAATGTTTTTTATAAGGAGAATTCCTATAAGGTCTTCAGGAAAAAAAAAATTAATCATAAAATTTTTTGATAACAACGGATGAGTGTGCAATGACAAGTTTCAATATTAGAAATAATAATATATTTTGCAGCTCATTTGTCATCTAGACTGCTGGGTTATTAAATCCATTTCTTGGGACCTAATATTAATGAAAAACGCGGCTGTAGAAATGTTTTTTTGGTACCAGCAAGTAATGGAAAATAATCATTATCATAGAAAAAGATTTAATCTCATACCACTCTTGATGTATTTAAGATCCCGCATGCTCCTGATCCATAGTTTATTCCAGTAGCTATTTTACTTCTTTCTGAGTCCGTCAGATTCAAATATGGAGGAGGCATTGGTAAGCCCAAATGCATAGCTACAAAGAAAACAACACAAAACAATCATATTTGGATAAAATATTAAACAAATAAAACAGCATATTAAACAACATAACTAACATATTTAATCTACTCAAACTAGTTAATTATGTCTTATATTTAGGACTAGAGGAGTATTAAAGATGCATAATATAGCTATATTGAGGATCATGATCACAAACCCAAACACAGTTAGCAAACCTACTGCAATAATCCGTACTATTACACCTAGAGTTGTAGTTGCCAAATATTATTATTTGTATTGCAGGAGGACTCATCTAGTTAATATGATGGATCATTGTGAGGTTATATACTCTTCTAGTTCTATTTATAAGGTGGAAAGAAAATAAATCTTTTGGTCATATTTATAAGGCATGTCATTGACTTTTTCTTATAAATTTACTCATTTGTTCCCCATTAAAAGTTAGTGTATATTATTAAAATAGAGGAAAAGTATGTATATTTAATAAGGGAAAATTAGGAAACGTAATAAATTTTAAGATATAATTAATGTGTTTTAAGTTTTTTCTTGATTTTGGTAAAACATGTTGAAAGTGACATATAAATGGAATCAAGCTAGGGAGTATATATTACTCCCTCTAGTTTTTAATATATGACGTATTTGGAGAGTATATATTCATCCTAAATATAAGATATATTGTTCAATCTTTTACTAATTTACCCGTATTAATGCTCTCTCAACAATAATCAAAGAGAAGACGGAATTCGAGAATTAAGGAAGATGACTAAGATATTTTAGAAAATACATGCCAGCTACGCTTAATTAACTAAATTAACTTTCTTAAACTAATTAAATTAGATGAATATATTTTAAATTAAGGACTGGAGGGAGTATCATTATTAAAAGACTTACCAGCAAAATCAGCCACATTTTTGCCATTAGTGTGTCGACCTCTTATGTTATGGAAATCAATGGCATAAGGCCACCTATTTGCGTTTGCTACTGTATTTAGATGATTGTTGTTTCCAGCATCAACGGTAGAATCACCAAAAACATATATGGCTGGTGCCAAGGGCTGATGGTTTTTACTTGCAGCATTGACCATGAGAATTTGGCGTGCAATATTGAGGAAGCAGAAAGCCAGAATCATCATAATTGTTTTTGGATTTTCCAGATCTTCTTGAAAATATGGAAATCCTTAATTTGATTGATAAATGATGATGAATACTGGTGTTAGTTTCCCATGAATTTATAGGTTTGTTTTTTTTTTTTGGAATTTAACAGAATTTGTTGGATTAAAAGATATGTATATGCTGATTTAGGAAAAATAATGATGAAAAAACAATGGTGCATATCGAGATATATACTATGGTGATTTGTTTGGAGGTTTGGCCATCTGCTTTAAACTAAAAACAACTATTTACACCTGCCTAAACAACTATTTACACCCGTCTTGGAAATGAATATAATTCAATATAAAATTAAAAGAAACTCTGTAAATCCCACCTAAAGAGAAAATCATAAAAAAAGAATACAAATCAAATATAGAAATAAACTACATTAACCAAAATTAAGGGATGTGTTGATGGAGGTGGGATTTTGATCCCCATAGATATGTGCATGAAATATAGACCTAGTTAATATTATATTAGGAGATTGAAGTTAAACGCAACAAATCTCTATATGCATTTATAAAATAATAGAAGATATTAAACTCAATATAATTTAAACATAATAGACCAAATTGTAAAACAAAAAAAGTTACTAAACCAAATTGGAAAATGGTGTTCTTGGGATTTCTGGAAAATGTTTATGACGCGATTATGATTTATGATTCATAATTATGGCATAATTTTTAATATCCCAATTATGTAATATCATAATTTTAATCATTGGGGTGTTGATATCCCAATAACAACAATTTCATCCTAATTACTATGCATTCGAAGTGTACATGTAAAATTATAGAACATGTTTTTTCTTAAAATTTCTGGGTAGTAGAAAATGATTAGAGATCTCTACAAGCATGAAAGGTAAATTTCTTGGGTATTTCAGGCCATTTCTATAAGTGAATATACGTAGCTTTTAAAGCCTTCAAACGTCTATTAGGTGATTATTATTTATGATTCATGAGTTGATGTCTATTTGCAAATTCAATAAAATTTAATTCATGATTTAATGTGTATTTTCAAACACAATTTACATTTTTTTTTGGTCGAAAGATGCAACTGATATTATTCCAAAAAAGTGTACATGGAAAGAGCTGAAAAGTAAACTCCTTAGTGTTCCAGGGAAAGAAAAACTGATAACAACAACCGAATAAAAAGGGGGGAAAATATTAGCCAGAAGCTTCATGAGCTACAGGCCTGGAGGCATCTTCAGAGAAGTTAGGAGCTTCCTACATATCTAAAGCCAGAATGGTATTTAAGGTGAGTGATGGTTGATGGACCCACCCAGCCGGGCACACTCCCTTATAAGCAACATCCGCTAGATGATCTGCTGCAGAATTGCCTTCACGAAAGGCAAAGACAAAGGAAAACCCAGCTTTAGACATAAGAAAGTTAACAATATCCTGAATGATACTTCTACACCTCCACTCATAGAGATCTGGTTGCTGTCGTGAAACACAGTTATGTAGCATCTGAGAATCAGTTTCGAAAATAACTTTGTCATGCCCCATATCAATAGCGAGCATCATCGCTCTTCTCAAAGCCCATTTATAAAAATTGGGAATAATATCCTAATAAATTCGAATAATTTGATAAAGGAATGCATAATTTTAGTTCGCAGTTATTATTGAAGAGGTCAAACTTTCTGAAGTAAGAGGGAATAATCTGTATTAGGGAATAATTTATAGTTGTGTTTCAAGAAAGGAAACTACTTTAACGGGTATTAACTGAATGAGTGTAAATATTACACATGGATTAATTTACTAATGTGATTACCTGACCTATTTTTAGTTAAAAAGTTTTTAAGTTGGTATTACAATATTTTATGTATAAAGTTGATGATTGATTGATTGTTTTCTTTTCTTGCCAGCTTACTTGAGATGGTTTTTGTTTTTCATACGTAGTAAAAAGGTTTACGCCCTTTTTAAGATGGAAAAAAAATAAAATGAAGGATTTATTAGTTGGAGGCTTTGCCAAATAACTATGAAAATCAGTAGACTGATGACCGGATTTAGCGATAGAATTAGACCATTCTGTAATGAAATAGATGTCACTAATTAGGTAAGTCAGTTTTGCGACAGAATTCCGCCCGTTGCTAATCCGTTATTTTCTGTATTACCATTACCAAGAAGCAGTAAATAAATTTTTTATTTTCAAATATATAGTTGAAAATATTTTTTCGTCAACCTAACTCTAAAATTCTAGCCTCCACAAATTTTTCCAAAGAAAAATCGCTAAAAGAAATTAAAATATTTACTCTCACTAATTCATCTAGGCCTCACTTATAATTAATTTAGAATGAGAATAATAAAGGTATTGATTATTTTTGAAACACTCAACTTTTCTATAAAAAAGTGAATGACACAGATTTTCCTTGATATTTTTCTTTTTCTAACCGATAGGAGAAATCTGGGATTAGAAAATGTAACACTCCAAATTTTATATTCACCAAATATGTTGTAATTATTAGAAAAATTCAATAGAATGGTGAATATTTATGAATTTGGAATTTATGAATTTTATAAATGTTCATTTTCATGAGAAAATGGGAAAAATAATTATGGAATTAATTTGGGTATTTTAAAAGCCCAATATTAAGGTCTAAAAATGAAGGAATATTAGAGAAAATATTTGGTTCAAAATAGATGGCCAAAGAAAAATAAGAAAAGAAATTGGAATAAAATGGTAATGGCAAAATCGTAATTTTGTCAATTTAGTACAAAATTAATTATTTTTCAATTAATTGAATTTTATTTAAATTAATTAAGTAAAATAAAGGGAAAAATATATTTAGAATATTTTGGTCAATTTAATATGAATTTATGAAAAATTTGATCAAAAATGCAATTTTGACCAAATTTTAGACTTTATGTGTATACGTAACCGGAATAAGCTATAAAGCCAATTGAGACCAAAGGATAGGACCCTAAGAGTCTTCTACATGTAGCATAAAGAAGAAAATATTGGTTGGACTTAACGAGCATAGTTACATGTACATAAGGATTTATGTACAAAAGTTAATTTTTGGAATTTTGGAAAATGACAAAAAGAATAAAATAAGTTAAAATATATTATTTAGAAGGAAGCAAAAGGTAACTTCAAAACATTCATATATTAACTATTTTGGCTGTTGTGGTTACATGTACATAAGGATTTATGTACAAAAGTTAATTTTTGGAATTTTGGAAAATGACAAAAAGAATAAAATAAGTTAAAATATATTATTCAGAAGGAAGCGAAAGGTAACTTCCAAACATTTATATATTAACTATTTTGGCTGTTGTGGACAATTTAATCGATGAAATTTCACTTGATTTCCATTGGTTTAAAATTTTGGAAATGTGTTCCTAAGGGTTATGCTGCCCAATTTTAGTTCAAATGGTAGTTATAACTCAATTAGATGGTTAATAAAGTGGATAGGCGTATAAAGGAACGCGTTTACGAAGCCGAAATCACAAAACCCCAATTTCTCCCGGAGGATCCCATAATTTTGGTTAGGGCTAGTTCTAGGGGTAGGAGTTGGATTTTCAATGATTTGATGGTTCCATTGCATTTAGGAGGGAAAATTAGGTGGGGTTACAGTTGGTCACTTTTTCGGAAAAGGCCAAAAAAGCATACTTACGAAAATGCCCCCGAAACCCTAAAATAAGGGATGTCAAGGGTATTTTTGTAATTTGAAAATGAATTTGGCAATTCTGAGTCTAGAAATGGATTACTTGGATGAAAATATATCAGAATAGCCTATGTCAAAATTTCGGAAAAAGTACAACTGGACCAAGTACGGCGGGGTCAAGCCGGGCCGGGGTCCTGGGGACAGTTTGGTAAATTTTCACCATAGGCTAATATAACCACAATAAACATTGTGGAAGTGTCTAAAATGATACATGGAGAGGTTATAACCTATTTCCTGTACATTATATATTTTAGGACCAAGTTAGGACCCTGAAGTGCAAGGCACACCAAACGGGGTAAAAGTGACTTAAGGTAGGGACATTATCCTTCATACTTCATGTCTTAGTCTATATGAATGTGTGGTTGCCATGATTTGTGCTTTTATTAATTAACATGATATGCCTAGATAGGGTAGTTAATGCCGAAAGTGCACTTACACCTGAGGGATTGGATGAGAATCCAACTAGTGTACGAGTAGTGGGGCTAGAGCCCTACTCATATATACATGACGATGTATTATATTGTTAATTAATTGGTGCATTCATGGTGTATATCATATTTACTTATCGCATGTTATGTGAATGATAATATGTTTCTACTGAGATTCCAAGAAATCTCACCCCTTTTTCTAAATCAAAATGTCTCAGTGAGTGCTAGGGGTTCAAAAGGTAAGGACACAATTATAAAAAACTGACAGGCACATTTCTTGAGACACATCTGGTAGTTATGTTTAGCCTGTACTTGGAATATTTTGGGATATTCTGTACATATTTATAATTATTAGTGAATTTTGCTCTGTTAATAACTGTCTTAAACAAATACTTATTATCAGTGTAACTGTACTTTTCTGCTTGCATGTGGAACTTATTCATTATTGCCCTGCGTATATCAAAATGGAAATGGGTGTTGACATTTTTTGTATCAGAGCCCATAAGTGGTTTTGGCAGAGTTAATAAATGGTTCTGGCATTATCAGAATTGTATATTGATATTGGTTTTGTTTGCATGATGACAGGATCATGAGCAGTAGTTCAAGTTCATTATCTGAGGGTGAGACATCAGTAAGCCAGAGTCCCCAAAAGTAGCGTCTTCAGGATGGGCAGCTTTTTATAGAATACTATGGACTTGGAGGTGTTCGTATGATGGATGGCATGGAGGAGTGTGCCACAGCTGCTTGTGTATGGTCTGAAGTTGAGGCCACCGTTACCACGACAGTCACAAGTTGGGGAAACCGTAGATTATCTAGATGAGGACCTTGACGAGGATCCTGAGGAAGACCCAGAGGAGGATCTAAAGGAGTACTCAGACTATGAGATGAGTGAACGCGAGTCCAAAATAGAGCTGGTAGAGGTATGACATAACTTACAGCCAGATCCCGAGCTGTGGCACTATATCTTCGGTAGATATTATGGGGCACAGTGAGATCAGCCAATACTTGTGGGACGTTACTATGAGTTTTTGTCTGGAGTTCAGTCTCTGTATGCCATATAGGAGCAATTGTGGCCTAGGGCGCCAGTTGAGTTCTGGGTTCGTACCACACTGGATTTCTTCCCAAACTTCGGTTTTTGGAATTGACAAAAGAATGATATTGTTGAGCGGCACCCAAATGGGAACATGTACGCGGTTTTTAGGTATATGGATGACCTAGTCAATAAATTTATGTTTGATGACTGACGTGGAACACCTAAGTGGTATATTTTGGAGACTAGAGCTGACCAGCACATATTTTGAGACAGAGCAGTCAGGGGGAACCGACTGATAGAAGAAGAATTAGCTGGAGTCGGTATTTTAGGAGGATACATGAATGTTGAAAAATGTAATGTAAAAAGACTAATATGTCATGTACAGTAGTTTATAGGATATCTGATGTTTCTGTTTCTCTATAACTACTACAAATAATTGTTGTATACTATGTATGAAATATCTGTATACCCTGACTTTTATGAAATGAAAAAAAAAATGCCCTTGCTCTTATATGAAAAGTAATTCTTCCCTATTTTCATATAGAGTAAACTATGAAAATGATACAACTAGGAGAAGGTGGTCGAGGCCGAGGTGAAGGCTGAGGCAAGGTAGGGGAAGAGGAAGACATGGTAATCATAAGGAAATACCGCTTCCTGTACCAGATCCATTTGAGTAGCGAATACTAGATATGCTGGCATAGCAGCAAAATACAATGAATGAGATAAGAGGGGAACTTCAGAAAGTACAACAAAGGTAAAATCGCCTGGAGGATCACCTAGACGACATACCACCGGAGGAACCTAAACTAGAGGATATCATATCAGATCAGGAGGCAGAAGTCCATAATTGGTTGAGCAAATTCAGTAAACAGCAGCCACCTATCTTCTAGGAAAAGTTTGACCCACAACTAGCTGAGACTTGGCTGACACGTCTGGATAAGAGTTTCAATATGTTGTGATGCCTAGACGAGATGAAAGCTTTACTAGCCATCTATAAATTGGAGGGTGACTGTTCGCCATTTAGCTTCCGCAAGCGTACGGGTCGCAAGTAATAAAGTGATGAGTAAAGATCGTTCCTATGAGGACTACGACGAAAGCGAACTAACGAAAAATAAGGGGAAATGAGTGCTTAATCCATACAAGGGTTCAAAACAACCCTAAAATGAGGTGTTTAGCTACACAAAGTCATGAAAAAGCTACAATTATGCAGAATAATTACAGCCATTACAAAAACTTAACAAAGAAAGAGAAGAGGAATGAGAAAAACCAAGGATTTGAGCCCCAAATTGCTTCTAGACTTCAACCCAAGCTCAATACTCTTCAAAGGGGCAAAACCCTAGCACACCTAGCCCTAGTATCCCTTGCTTAAATACCCTCCACATACATTTCAGTAAGTAAAACGCATGGTTGCATGGCCTGTCGTATACTTTGGCATATACGTGTGTGCTGAAACATATGACACAGTAAGTTCTGGTCCTGGTTGGCTTCAGTAAAGGGTTGGGTGCTAAATCATATGAGGAGCACTCATTGACCCGACTCAAACGAAATTCTTCAAGTTCATTAAGCTGCAAAAGCCTCTTGTCACCCACTTCTTTTTCATCAAAATTTAACTTTTTAATAGCCCAATAAGCATTGTGCTCCAACTCCACAGGAAGATGACAAGCTTTCCCAAAAACCAACCGGTAAGGAGACATACTGATAGGTGTCTTGTAAGCGGTACAATAAGCCCATAGTGCATTATCTAACTTCTTGGACCAATCTTTTCGAGTGATACCCATAGTTTTCTCAAGGATTTTCTTGATTTCTCTATTGGAAATCTCATCTTGACCATTTGTTTGAGGATGGTAAGCTAAAGACACCTTGTGCTTCACTCTATACTTCTTCAAAAGAGTTTTAAATTGATAGTTGCAAAAATGGGTTCCTCCATTACTAATAACAGCCCTTGGAGCACCGAAACGAGTGAAAATGTGATTTTTCATGAATTTACCACTACTTTAGCATATTAGTTGGGGAAGCAATGGCCTTAACCTATTTAGACACATAATCAACCGCTACCAGAATGTATTGATTGTTGAAGGACTTAGGAAAAGGTCCCATGAAGTCAATCCCCCACACATCAAATAATTCAACTTCCAACATGCTGTTGAGTGCATTTCATTCCTCCTAGAGATATTACCAACCCTTTGACACCGGTCACAAGATAGAGCAAATTCATAAGCATCCTTGAACAAAGATGGCCAGAAAAATCTAGATTGTAAGACTTTTATAGCATTCTTGTTACCACCAAAGTGGCCTCCATATTCAGAGGAATGGCAACACTTCAATACTTCTTGTTGCTCACCTTCTGGAACACATCTTCGAATCAACTGATCAGCACAATAGTTAAATAGGTAGGGTTCTTCCCAATGATAGAACTTGACATCATGTAAGAACTTCTTCCGTTGGTGATAACTCAAGTCCTCAGAAATAATTCCACTCACAAGGTAATTGACTATGTCGGCATACCAAGGAGTTTCAGAATGACACACCAAAAAGAGTTGCTCATCCGGAAAAGTTTCATGAATGGGTAAATCTCCATCATGTTGAGCTTCAGTACTCAACCTAGACAAGTGGTCGGCAACTTGATTTTCGTAGCCTTTTCTATCCACAATATCAAGATCAAATTCTTGCAAGAGTAAAACCCATCAAATCAACCATGCTTTAGAGTCCTTCTTGCTAAAGATGTACCTTAGTGCCGAGTGATTAGTATAAACAACCACTTTGGCACCAATCAAGTAAGGCCGGAATTTGGCAAATGCGTACACTATGGCCAAAAGATCTTTCTCAGTAGTAGTGTAGTTTTCTTGAGTAGCATCGAGTGTCTTGCTAGCATAGTAAATAGGATGGAAGACTTTATCCTTCTTCTGCCCAAGTATAGCTCCCACGACATAGTCACTAGCATCACAAATGACTATAAAGGTAAACTCCAATCTAGAGCCATAATGATAGGAGCAGTTACAAGTCTTCTCTTCAACTCTTCACATGCTTTTAAGCATGCATCATCAAACTTGAACTCGACATCCTTCTCAAGTAAAGCACAGAGCAGCTTAGTGATTTTGGAGAAATCCTTTATGAACCTTCGATAGAATCTAGCATGGCCTAAAAAGCTTCTCACACCCTTAACATTCATAAGAGGAGGAAGTTGTTCAATCACCTCTATCTTTGCCCGGTCAACTTCTAAACCGTTCTTGGAGACACGATGGCCTAACACAATGCCTTCTTTTACCATAAAATGGCATTTCTCCCAATTGAGCACAAGATTAGTGTCTTCACACCGTTTCAAGACTCGAGTTAAGTTGGCTAAGCACTCCTCAAATGAATCACCAAACACGGTGAAGTCGTCCATGAACACTTCCATGGTGTGCTCTATCATATCCATAAAGATAGCCATCATACACTGTTGGAATGTAGTCGGTGCATTGCAAAGGCCAAAGGGCATGCGCTTGAAAGCGAATGTACCATATGGGCATGTAAATGTAGTCTTATCTTGGTCTTCCGAAGCTATTGCTATTTGGTTGCACCCCGAATAACCATCAAGAAAGCAAAAGAATTCCCTTCCAGCTAGTTTGTCCAACATTTGATCAATGAAAGGCAATGGGAAGTGGTCTTTGCGAGTAGCCGTATTGAGCTTACGGTAATCCATACAAACCCTCCACCCGGTCACAGTACGAGTGGGAATGAGTTCATTGTAGGTGTTAGCCACTACAGTTATACCGCCCTTTTTAGGGACGTATTGGACTGGGCTCACCCAAGAACTATCAAAAATAGGATAACAATGCCAGCATCGAGCCATTTAAGACTTCCAAAAAGATCATGTGCATGCACATAGAGGGGCTAATACCCTTGATATCAGCAATTGTCCACCCAATAGCCCTTTTATGAGCTTTTAAGACTTCAACTAATTGCACCTCTTGTTGAATAGTGAGATCCGAAGCAATAATCACTGGAAGAGTATTGTTGGAACCCAGATAAGCATATTGCAAATGAGATGGCAATGCCTTCAGCTCAAGTGAAGGTGGTTCCTCTAAAGAAGATTTCAACTTTGGTCGATAGTTGAACCTAAATCAAGTGACTCAAATGGTATCCTCCGTTTAGGAAAAGGAGTTGTTGCATCCATAATAGCCTTGCATTCCACTACATCTAAACCCTCAGAATCAACATCAAGAAGAGCAGCTTCAAGTAGATCTTTAATCATAGAGGTCTCAAATTCCTCTTGTGTGATAAGACCAATCATATCAAGAAAGAAACAGTCTTCATGCACATGAGGATTCTTCATCAATTGATTCATATTAAAGGTAACTTGCTCATCGGCCACCCTCAAAGTCAACTCACCTTTCTCTACATCTATCAAAGTTCTAGCCGTAGCTAAAAACGGCCTTCCTAGCAGCAAAAGCATTTCTCTATCTGGATCAAAGTCAAGTACAATAAAATCAGCTAGAAATATGAACTTATCAACCTTGACTAAGACATCTTCAATAATTCCTTTAGGATAAGACAAGCTTCTATCGGCCAATTGCAAAGTAACCGTGGTAGGTCTAGCATCACCTAATCCTAGCTTGTTAAACACAGACAAAGGCATAAGATTGATACTAGAGCCAATATCACACAAGCCACTCCCTAAGAATTTACCCCCTAACATGACAAGTTATAGAGAAACTCCCAGGATCCTTCAACTTAGGTGGAAGATGCCTGATAACATCAGTGAAGCTTTTGGTGACGGCCACCGTCTCAAATTCATTAAACCTTCTTTTCTTTGAGAGGACATCTTTCATGAACTTGACATATTTAGGAATTTGCTCTAGGGCTTCCGTAAAGGGAATATTGATATGCTGCTGCTTGAACATCTCAATAAACATCTTGAATTGCCCATCTTCTTGATGTTTCTTGAGCCTTTATGTAAAAGGGGGTGGTAGGACATATCGTGGAGGAGAAGTATTGGTCTTTCTATTCTTTTCTTCCATATTTTCAGGAGCAATAGGCTTGCTTGACACCACATCATGTAGAGTCACTTCAGTTTGCTTCCTCTTCTTATTTTCCTCTTCTTTGACCACAATCTCTTGAACAACCTCTTCATCAAGGATAATATCTTTCATAACATGATCCTTTAGCTTTGTTGTAGCCTTACCCATACTTGGAACATCGGGTAAAGTCTTGCTGCTTCAGAGAGTAAGAGCCTTGCATTCTTCTTTACCATCTCGCTTAGGATTGGGAATAGTATCACTTGGAAGACCATTTCTTGGTTGAGCACTCAAGTGGGAAGCAATTTGGCCCATTTGTATCTCAAGGTTCTTGATTGTCGTATCATGAAGAGAAACTGTGCCAACCAGGCCTTCTTGACCCTTGAGAAGTTGCCTCAAGAGTTTATTTGTCTCGGAATCACCCTCTTGTAGCTTTGGTTTACTAGAAGAAGCATAGTGATTAATTGGATTCTCACTAGGTCTATTCCTCCAAGAGAAGTTGGTATGATCCCTCATACCCTTGTTATAGGTATTAGAGTAAGGGTTACCATGTGGATGCCTTTGATTATTGTTCAAATAACTCACCGACTCCATAAATGATAACATTCTTCATAGGAGTGGGCTTCTCCATATATTTCACAAGAAGGACTTGGAGCTTGGATAGCATTCACATTCTTGGATGAATTTCTTTCTATCTTCAATTCAAGTTGAGCAACGATTTCCTTAGACACGTTTGAACTACTCGAAGGACTTGGTTCCTTATATGTTCTATAGCTAGAACGTGATTTTTTAGATTGTTGTAAGGAACTAGAGGCAATGTCCTCATACAACTGTGATATATTACAAACTCTCATCTTGCCAATTCCACCATTAGAGGCATTGTTGAGCATATTAGAAGTAGGCACATCCAATCCGGTTGCAAAAGCTTCAAGCAAAGCATAGGTCTTCTATTCATGGTTGGGACAACTACGCCACAACTCCTTGAATCTCTCCTATGCTTCATGAAAAAGTTTGCCAGGTTATTGTTGAAAACTCAAGAGTTTAGCTCTTTGAACTGCCCGTCTACCCATTTGGAATAAACCTTGCTTTGAACTTGGATTCCATTTTATCCCAAGTAGTGATTGAGTTAGGAGGTAGAGCGGTAAGCCAAGCTCTTGCCTTCTTGTCAAGTGATAGGGGGAAGAGTCACAATCTAAGTACATCTGCAGTTACTCAATGAAACTTGAAGTTCTCACAACTTGTACAAAGCGTGTCAAATGGTCAGTAGGATTTTCATTCTGAGTTCTCGAGAACAAGCCAATCATTTGGAGCATTTGAAGCATGATTGGCTTCAACTCAAAATTCTGAGCTTGAATAGCAGGAAACTGGATGCTAAATTGATAGGTGTAGTTTTCTTGCTCCATGTACTCATCCAAGATGCGCTCCAAGTCACTATCATTAGGATTGCCCATATTGTAATATAGATGAGGAAGAGGCGGTGATCTCGGTTGCTCTAGTGCCGGTAAAGGTTCAGGTCCTTGGATAGGTTGCACTTGAGGTGGAGTCTCTAGTTCAGTTTCCAAGTCTTCAGAAAAATATTTTTCAACAACACCGTCAAGAATGATCTCCAAATCAGTTTGCATATGGAGCTCAAATACCTACAAGTCAAAAATCCCAAAACGAGTATCAAACTTATCAATTAATAGAACTATACTAAAAAAACAAGAAAAAGAACTATATCTATAACTATACTTAAAAACAAAGGAAATTAAGAAAGTAAAACAAGAAAAAGAGAAAGATTCAAGTGTAATCAAGTACACAATTACACTAATTAACTCAAGAGACTTTAGTCAACAGTCCCCGACAACGGCGCCAAAAACATGTTCACCGTTTAGCTTCCGCAAGCGTACAGGTCGCAAGTAATAAAGTGATGAGTAAAGATCGTTCCCACAAGGACTACGACGAAAGCAAACTAACGAATGCAATCATGTGTTCAATTAGGTTAAATAGATTTATTTTAAATTGATCAAGTTGGAACAAAACATGTTGGTTAGGTGAAAAAGAAATTTAAAACTACTTTTCAATAGAAAATTTATAAAAGCAAATGATTCTTTGAATTTAAGTATTTAATGAAGCTTAGGATTGTTTATCCCCCTTGTATTTCAAAAGCACTCACTAAATCCCCCCAATATATGCTACTTAATGAAAGATTATACTAACCAAGGATACTAATTTACCTATAAGTGCTCTCTCAAGTCTCCAAATAGGTGTATAGTTTAATTAATTCATTAATCTCTTAATTAACTAAACAAACCCTGATTTCATTGCAAATCCTATTTGGCTATGTGAGGCCAATGAGTGTGTCTCTACCTTTTTAACAAAGCTATACATTCAATTCACAAATTTCAAGCTCTCACATGATTTAACTCAAGTTCTACACTCAATCTAACCCTCTCAAGCATTAATAAAGTGAACCCAACAACCTTATTGGGGGCCAATCAATAAGAAGCATTAAGAAAAGAGTAAATTAGCATAATCTCATCATTAATCACAAAAATAAGGGGAAATGAGTGCTTAATCCATACAAGGGTTCAAAACAACCCTAAAATGAGGTGTTTAGCTACACAAAGTCATGAAAAAGCTACAATTATGCAGAATAATTACAGCCAATACAGAAACTTAACAAAGAAAGAGAAGAGGAATGAGAAAAACCAAGGATTTGAGCCCCAAATTGCTTCTAGACTTTAACCCAAGCTCAATACTCTTTAAAGGGGCAAAACCCTAGCACACCCAGCTCCTTGGAACACTTGAAAACTGAAGAATGACCTAGTTTTGACCTATCCATTGCTTAAACACCCTCCACATGGGTTTCAGTAAGTAAAATGCATGGTTCTATAGTCTGTCGTATGCTTCGGCACATATGTGTGTGTTGAAGCATATAACACAGTAAGTTCTGGTCCTGGTTGGCTTCAGCCAAGGGTTGTGTGCTGAAGCATATGACACAGTAAGTTCTGACCTCGCCTGCTTCAGTACATGTATTGTTGGCTAAAGCCAACAACACAGCAGCTTCCCTCCTGGTGTATGGAGCTGTTTCTTAGTCTTTAAAAACTTTAGCACTTGTCATCTTTACCTACAAGAGACACTTCGTAAGCTCTAACTTGAATGGATAATCTTACTTATATGCTTTTCAACTCATGATTTGAACTTTTCTTTTGTTCTATCACATTTTCTCTATATATGCACAATTTATACTTAAAAGTAAGTGAACAGACAAGAAAATGCGCTAGAATGTTATCAATTTCTATGAGTTAACAGTGATGCAGACCATAGGTAGAAGAACACAAAGCTCATCTTGAAGGGGAGGAATGTTCCTATCACTTAGGAATTATTCCAGGAGAAATTCAATGAGAAATATTTCCCCCCATCTATCAGGCATGAGAAAGAGAAAGAGTTTCTGAGTATCAGACAACAAGATCAAGAAAGCTTCGATGATTATTTATCAGTACATCCAACTATAACCGTATTCAGCTTATCTCAAACTTCATCATAATGAAGAGTGGAGTTTTGATATAATGATTGAGGGGTTGAGTTCAGAGATAAAAGAAATATTGGTTACATAATACTTCACCGAGTTCAATAAAGCAGTGGAAGAATGCCGCTACATTGAGAAGTATATGTCGAGTTTGGTGACCCAAACTAGTAACAAGGGTGCTTCTGGGAGTGGTAGTTTAGTACAGAAGCGAAAATAATAGGGTGGAACTTCTAGGGGAGATACCAAAAGACCAAATCAGTTTGGGGGTCGAGGAGGCTAAGGTTCCTCAGGAAGTAAGAACTGTTAGCACTATAAAAAGCCACTTCACCCTGGTAGACCATGAGGCTAGATTCCATTTAGATTAGATCCAAACAAACCATTCACTTGCTTTAATTATGATAAGCTGGGACAACTTGCCAGGGATTGTCCACAAAAGTAGTAACTGGAGGAGACTAGGCTCAGTGTTCTAGGCAGGGTCTACACATTGACGCAAGAAAAGGCCAGGAGTCTCTGGAGCTGATTTAAGGTATGATTTCTCTCAACGATAGTATAGTACATGTTATGTATGATTCGGGTATTAGCCATTCATTCATTGCATATGACCGTGTGAGACGGTTAAATTTACATGTGTATAAATCCCCATATGATTTGGTTGTATCTACACCCACAAGCATTAAAATTGTTATAGCTGATGTTTGTCTGAATTGCATGGTAAACACCGAGGCCCGGGAAATGATTGTAGATCTGATCTGTTTGCCACTGTAAGGGTTAGAGGTGATTTTGGGAATTGACTGGTTGATAGCGAACGGTGTGTTACTGGATTGCAAATAGAAGAGAGTTATATATCCGAATCCACAATCACGAGCTGACACAAAAATCACTCTTAACCTTTTATCTGCTTCTAAGGTTGAGAGATATTTCTAGAAAGGGCATCAGGGGTATGTGGTGTTTTGATCAATGCAGTCAGAGGCCGGTGTAGCCTTAGAAAGTATCCCTATAGCGAATGAGTTCCTTGATGTGTTTCTGGAGGATGTCGGTGGATTACCTCCAGATAGGAAAGTGGAGTTCTCAATTGATTTGAGGCCTGGAGCAGGTCCAATTTCTAAAACCCCATACCGTATGACTCTGAGTGAAATGGTAGAGTTAAAGAAGCAAATTGAGAAGTTACTCAAAAAGGGGTTTATATGACCTAGTGTTTCACCTTGGGGTGCTCCAATGCTTTTTGTTAGAAAGAAAGACGGAAGCATGCGTCTCTGTATTAATTATCGAGAGCTAAATAAGGTGATCGTTAAGAAAAAGTATCCACTCTCTAGAATTGATGATCTACTCGATCAATTATCTGGTTACTGTATATTCTAGAAGATTGACTTACGATCAAGTCACTTATCAATTATCGTAGTAGTCTTTATCGATGATATATTAGTGTATTCGAAGAGTAAAGCCAAGCATGAGCAGCACTTGAGAACCGTGTTGAACATTTTTTGGGATAAGTGACTCTATGCCAAGTTGAGTAAGTATGAATTTTGGCTTTCAGAAGTAAAGTTTCTAGGCCATGTTGTATCACAACAAGGAGTCTCTGTCGATCCTAGCAGAGTGGAAATAGTACTAAGCTGGAAGAGGCCAAAAACTATATTTAAAGTGCACAGTTTTCTGGGTCTAGCTGGCTATTACAAAAGATTTATACAAAATTTCTCCAGAATTGCATTACTCTTGACAAAATTGACACAGAAAGCTCAACATTTTGTGTGGGATGAGAATTGTGAACAGAGCTTCCCAGAGTTGACGAAGAAGTTGAGGTTGATTACAGCACCGGTACTGATGATCCTATATCCACAGTTTATGTATGTTGTGTAACGCATCAAATTTTGATTAAGGGTTAATGAGGATTATTGAGAATGTAATCGTGGATTAAAGTTGAATTAATGTGTATTTGGGACAATATTAATTAATATGTCATAATTGGTGAAAAATTAAAAGAATAGAAATATTGGCCATAATTTAGTGATCAAGGGAGATATTAATTACTAAATAAGAGGAAATAAAATGTGTGATTAAATGGCTAATGGATGGACTAGAAAGGCTAATTGAGTGTTTGCTTGATGAGAACCAATGACCATGGGACACTTGGCAAAATCAAATGTAACGGGATTGGTAGGAAAAGGCAAAGATATTTTTTTAAGCATTTCTCTCTCCTTTCTTCCCTCTTTGTGCGCTGAATAGGTATGGGGGAGGGGAGTGTGATCATTGCTCATCTTCTTCCTCACTCTTCCCTCTCATCTCTCTCGTTCTCTCTCTTCTCTCTCTTCAGCCATTGTTGCTAAAAAGGAAGGAAGGAAAGCTTGAAAAGGTAAAGGAGAAGATCTCAAATGCTTAAACTCCATTCATTAATGTTGATCCTTGCATTAAGAGCTTTATCTTGATGGTTGTAGTGTGTCCATTGGTATTGATTTGTGATCTCAAGGAATTTTGAAAGTTGGAGAATCAAAAAGTCCCTTTGAGAAAGTTGTTGAGGTGAGTTAAAGAAACCTATCTGCCTAAGTTTTGTGACATTTGAATTTGTTTCTAATTTCTAGAATTTATTAGCCATTTTCCAAAAATGATGATCATTTGGCATGTTATTAGTATGGAAATTGTATATTTTGAATGTGTATGGATAGATAGGATTGATTGTAGAGTGAATGATTAGTTTGGAAATGTTGAAAATTTAGTGTTGAATGTTGCCCAAAACCAATGCATAAATGGAATAAGATTTTGGTGGTTTTGACATGTCCATTGGAATCCTTGAGTATTTTTATGAGGGAGTAGTTTTGGTTGAGGTTTTGGGTCCTTTGGTAGCCTTTGGTAAAAATTCTAGAAAACTGTTATTTTGTCTACGTTTTCTGGGTTCTGATATGGTCACTCGAGTGATCTGGGGCTCACTCAAGTGAGGGATGAACATCACTCGGGTGTGGTTGAGTTCCACTAGAGTGATTCAGTGAGATTCTTCATTTTTCCTTCAGTTTCGGTGTTTCACTTCTATAAAAGTGCAAGAGTGTGTCTCAATACTTGCAAGCATTTCGTCTCACTCTAGTGCAAAGGCCAGTACTCGAGTGCTCCTCTTTCTTTGAAATTCCATTTGCTCTAAGGTTCTCACTTCCTGGACTTCACTCTCTAGTGCTCAAGTGAAGCATTTGGCTATCACTTGAGTGAGGTCCAGTGTGCTCGAGTGTCCCTGTCTCTGAAAAGTTTTTGTGCTCTTGGGTGCTCACTCATTATCCTTCACTTCCTGGTACCCGAGTGCAGATCGTACCACCAATCGAGTGAGGCCATCTTCACTCAAGCGTAGTGCCCCATCACTCGAGTGAGGCTATCTTCAGTCGAGTGAATCAGTGAAAAATATCAGTGTCTGTGCTTCCAAAAGGGAATCCCTGGGGTAGTTCTTCTAACCCTTTAGGGCTTTTATCATAGGCATATATGAGTGTTAAAGAGATAGTAATTATAACCAATTTAAGTATTGTGAAGATATTAAGTATTGGACTAAGTGGTAATGTATCGTCCTTAATTATGACTTTAGGATTTGATATTTGCCTGGAGCATAAAAGGCCTGTGCCTGCTCAAGAACGGAAAGACCAAGGTAGTGACACTTTATCCTATATCATATATATTGCATTGCTTATTTGCATTAATCATTGAATATAGTGAAGGGAACATGGCATAAGCCCGATCTCGAATATAAATACAGTGAAGGGAACGTGGTGTAAGCCCGATCTCGAATATAGATACAGTTGATAGGACATGACGAAAGCCCAGCCTTGAATACAGATACAGTGAGGGGACGTGGAGAAAACCCGACCTTGTATACAGTGAAGGGGACGTGGCAGTGTGCCCGGCCTTGAATATTGATTGCTGCATTATGATATATGTTTACTTGCTTTGTTTATATGCATCATATTCATAAACTATTGCTACTGGGATTCTCTAGAATCTCATTCTTTCCAAATAACATTTTTAGATAGGGCAAGCAGATCGAGGAACAAGCAAGTAGATAAGGGCGATTAGGACTGCCAGCGGTAGTCTTAGTTAGATATTTTGGTTTTATACTGAACTGTTATCATTTTGGATAAATGTATATATATTGAATAGATCATAGCATTATAGTTTTGTGTAATCCCTAGTATGGATAATGAGATGGGCAGTGATGCCATGAACAATATTTTCGATTAATGTTATTATCCCAGGTGAACGTCGGGAATTTACTGATACTCTGATATTGTATATTTAACAGACCGAACAGGCCAATTGTTTTAATGAATGAAATGAATGGAGATCTATCTGTTTAAGTGTTGTAAAAAGTTTGAAATTGTTCCGGATCTCTTATTCAATTATTAAACGTGTTTGAATGCTAATCCCGGCCTTGATCGTGACGGGGGTTACATTTGTGGTATCAGAATAGTTTTCCTGCCATTTATAGGAATTGCTAGGATAGTTGCCCTAGTGTAGAGCTTGAGTGATTAATGATTGATATAGCTGGTTGTATCCACATGTACACTTATGTGATTACTAATTGGGTAAACTATTTATAAATTGAAGAGAACAATGGCTCCTACTAGAGTCATAAGACCGGATCCGGAGGTGGGAGAGCTCAATGATAACCCTCCTGATCCAATGCAAGAGATGATGACTTTGATAAGAGAACAAAGGGATATGATCCGTGAGCTAAGAGAGGAGCTCAGGGAGGAAAGGGCCAAGAAAAATGAAGAAAGGGTCCAGTCTACTCATGAAGATACTTGAGAAGAGACCCGACCGGAAGAGACAGCTGAGGGGTCAAATAGTTCCCATGAGTCTCTACCTCATACTAAGCAAACCAAGGGTCATACGGGGTGCCGACTCAAAAATAGAGACCTTCATTCTTAGGTTTCTAAATTCTGCAAACACACGCCCCCTGTGTTCAAAGGAAGATTCGACCCCTAAGCAGTGGAGGATTGGGTAATGAAGTTAGAAAAGATCTTCGAGGTGCTTGAGTGCCCATCGAAGGTGAAAGCAAAACTACCTATCTATAAGCTAGAAGGAGACGCAGACCGATGGTGGAGAAATATTGCCATGACTATACAGGCCTGGAATGTCCTGGTGACTTGGGAAGTGTTCCAAAGGGAATTCAATGACAAGTATTTCCCTAAGTCTGTGAGAATTAAGAAAGAGTCAGAGTTTCTGGCTATCAAACAAGGGGATAATGAGACATTTGATTATTACCTGTCCCGGTTTGTTTGCCTATCCTAGTACTCCTCTTACCTTAGGCGGATGGACGATGAGGAATAGAGTTCCAACATGTTGATTAGAGGTTTGAGGAGGGAGTTAAAGAAAAGATTGGCCACCCAATAGTTTGATAAGTTCAACAAAGTAGTGGAAGAGTGTCACATCACTGAGAACAACATGAGGGATATTAGCCCAAGTAAGGGTGGTGGTCATGGTAAAACTAGTAAAGGAAGCTCATCCCAGAAACGTAAGAGCCAAGGGTTCTCATCTAAGGGCGGTGGTAAAAAGCTGTACAAGCTGGAAATTATGGGAATCAGGGACAGTCACCATAGTGGGTGTGCCCCCGGTGTAACAAAGCACATACTAGTAGAAATTGTGGGAGGCAATAGGTATGCTACAATTGCAAGCATCCAGGACATCTTGCTAAAGATTGCAAAGGGTGATTGGCAGAGCCAAGGCCCAAGAGTCAAGGGAGAGTGTTCGCTATGACCCATGAAGAGGCAAGGAAGTCTCTCGAGTTGATCCAAGGTAACATTCTTCTAAATGGTAGTTTAGTGTAAACTTTGTTTGATTCAGGTGCTAGTCATCCGTTCATAGCCTATGATTGTGTAAAGCATCTAGGACTACATGTTCATAGATTACCATTTGATATTGTTGTGTCAACACTTATGGGTGCTAAGACTGTGGCTACGAAAGCTTATCTGAATAGTGTTATTACAATAGAGGGGTGTGAGTCTACAATTGACTTGATTTGCCTGCCACTCTGCCAATTAGAGGTTATTCTGGGTATCGATTGGTTGATGGAGAACAATGTCTTGTTGGATTGTAGGAATAGAAAAATAGTGTATCCTACTCCGTAGAGAGATGATAATGTAAATAGTAGTTTGAATTTACTCTTGACAGCTAAGGCTGAGGAATGTCTAAAAAAGGGGATGCCAAGGGTATATGGTATTCTTCTCTATTCAGGGAGAGTTAAATAAAGCCCTTGAGAGTATCCCGGTAGTGAGAGAATTCCCTGAGGTGTTTCCGGATGATCTCAGCGGATTGCCTCCAAAAAGGGAAGTAGAATTTCCAATTGAAATAGTACCTAGAGCTGGTTCAATATCAAAAGCCCTATATAGAATGGCCCCTAATGAAATGGCGGAATTAAAGAAACAAATTGAAGATTTGCTCGAGAAAGGGTTTATCCGACCCAGTGTGTCACCATAGGGAGCACCGGTATTGTTTATGAAAAAGAAGGATAGGAGTTTGAGGTTGTGTATTGATTATAGAGAACTTAACAAAGAGACTGTTAAGAACAAATACCCTCTCCCAAGAATCGATGACTTGTTAGACCAATTTTCTAGATCGTGTGTGTTCTCTAAGATTGATATAAGGTTAGGGTATCATCAGTTGCGTGTGAAGGCAGCAGATATACCGAAGACTGCTTTCAGAACGAGATATGGGCACTATGAGTTCCTTGTGATGCCCTTCAGATTGACAAATGCATCGGTGATATTCATGAATTATATAAATCATATCTTCCGACCGTCTCTTGACCAGTTTGTGGTTGTGTTCATTGACGATATATTGATTTACTCCAAGAGTAATGAAGAGCATGAACGACATTTGAAAATTGTATTGAGAATATTGAGAGAAGGAAACTCTATGCCAAGCTAAGTAAATGTGATTTCTGGCTTATGGAGGTGAAATTCCTTGGCCATTTTATCTCACGTGAAGGGGTCTCAGTGGATCCCGGAAAGGTGGAAGCAGTACTTGACTGGAAGAGGCCGAAAACTATTTCTAAAATCCATAATTTTCTGAGTCTTGCTGGTTATTATCTGAGGTTCATTCAGAACTTCTCACGTATTGCATTGCCAATGACCAAGCTCACGAGGAAGGATCAACTGTTTTTATGGGATGACAGATGTGAACAGAGTTTCACGGAGCTGAAGGAAAGATTGACTACGACACCAGTATTATTATACCTAATCCTTGTGGGGCTTACGTCGTGTACAGTGATGCAAGTAAGCAGAGGTTAGGGTGTGTCCTGATGCAGAAGGGACGTGTGGTGACCTATGCTTCTCGTCAGCTCAAACCGCATGAAATGAATTACCCCACTCATGATCTAGAGCTTAGGCAATAGTGTTTACACTAAAGATTTGGCGTCATTATCTATGTGGCGTGACAATGGAATTGTACTGCGACCATAAGAGCCTTTAATATCTTTATGATTAGAAGGAATTGAATATGAGACAACGGCAATGGATGGAATTGCTGAAAGATTATAACTTGGAGATTAAATATCATCCGGGTAAAGCTAATGTCATCACGGATGCTTTGAGTCGGAAGATGGTACTAGTGGCAATGATGATGATCCAGGAAAGAAGATTGATAGAGGATTTTCAAGATTTCAATCTCTCGAATAGTATCTTGTGTGCCAATTATGGTGTTGTCCAAGGGGAAAATGACCTGAGGAAGGAAATTGAAGATGATCAGATGCATGATGAAAGAGCCCAGTTCATTCGAGCTATGATTTAGCAAGGAGGGACTCAAGATTATGATTTGTCACCTAGTGGACTGGTGTGATGCCAGAAGAGAATCTATGTTCCACTAAATTTGAGACAGAGAAATCTTGATGAGGCTCATAAGAGTCGGTATACTCTTCACCCCGGTATGGCCAAGATGTATCACAACTTGAAATCTATGTACTGGTGGCTAGGGTTGAAGAGTGATGTGACAAAGTATGTGGTGCGGTGTCTTACGTGTCAAAAGGTGAAGATTGAACACCAGAAACCGCTAGGATTGTTTCAGAGTCCAGAAATTCCAGAATGGAAGTGGGAGAGTGTGACCATGGATTTAGTGGTAGGTCTTCCTAGGATCAAGAACTATGATGCGATTTGGGTGATTATTGATTGACTCATGAAGTTAGCATACTTCATACTGATTAATTCTAGCTATTCTCTCCGGATAGGCTAGTAGAAATCTACATCAAAGAGATAGTGAGACTCCATAGTACACCAAAGAATATTATCTCCGATAGAGATCCTCAGCTTGCTTTGAGATTCTAGAAGGCTCTGCATGAAGCTATGGGTACACAGTTGAGGTTTAGCATGGCCTATCATCCTCAGATAGATGGACAATCGGAAAGAACCATTCAAATGCTAGAAGATATGCTGAGAGCGTGTGTCCTATACTTCAAAGGAAAATAGGATTATTACCTTCCACTAGTCGAGTTTGCTTATAACAATAGTTATCATGCGAGCATTCAGATGGCACCGTATGAGGCATTGTATGGAAGGAAGTGCCAGTCACCATTGTGCTGGACAGAGTTGTCTAAGAGGAAGTTGTATGGCCCAGACCTTGTTGATCAGACTTCAAAAAAGATCAAAATTATCAGAAAGAGGCTCCTTGTAGCATAAAGTCGATAGAAGAGCTATGCTGACAAAAGGAGAAGACCTCTAGAGTTTGAAGTGGGGGATTATGTTTTCCTCAGAGTATCTACGGTCACAGGCATCGGAAGGGTGATCAAGAGAAGGAAATTGAGTTCGAGGTACATTGGTCCATTTGAGATTCTGGCAAGAATCAGACCTATAGCGTATCGGATAGCCCTACCCCCGAATTTGAGTAGATTGCACGATGTGTTCCATGTCTCGCAGCTCAAGAAGTACCAACCAGACTATGAACATATTATTGAATATGAAGAGATTGAATTGCAAGATAACTTTACTTATGCGGTTGAGCCAAAGAAAATCATCGAAGAGAAGAGCAACTGCTCAGACATCAAAGCTTACCATTTGTGAAAGTGGTTTGAAAGGGAATGTCTCCAAGAGAAGCAACTTGGGAGGTGGAAGCGGACATGAAGAAGCGATTTCCTGAGTTTATGCCTAATGATGTGTAATAAATTTCAAGAGCGAAATTTATTGAACGGGGGCAAAATTGTAACGCCCCAAATTTTAATTAAGGGCTAATGAGGATTATTGAGAATATAATCGTGGATTAAAGTTGAATTAATGTGTATTTGGGACAATATTAATTAATATGTCATAATTGGTGGAAAATTGAAAGAATGGAAATATTGGTCATAAGTTAGTGATCAAGGCAGAAATTAATTACCAACTAAGAGGAAATGAAATGTGTGATTAAATGGCTAATGGATGGATTAGAGAGGCTAATTGAGTGTTTGCTTGATGAGAACCAATGGCCATGGGACACTTGGCAAAATCACATGTAAAGGGATTGGTGGGAAAAGTCAATAGATATTTTTTTAAGCATTTCTCTCTCCTCTCTTCCCTCTTTATGCACTAAATGGGTATGGGGGAGGGGAGTGTGATCATTGCTCATCTTCTTCCTCACTCTTCCTTCTCATCTCTCTCGTTCTCTCTCTTCTCTCTCTCTCTCTCTCTCTCTTTCTTTTCAGCCATTATTGCTAAAAAGGAAGGAAGGAAAGCTTGAAAAGGTAAAGGAGATTATCTCAAATGCTTAAACTCCATTCATTAATGTTGATCCTTACATTAAGAGCTTTATCTTGATGGTTGTAGTGTGTCCATTGGTATTGATTTGTGATCTCAAGGAATTTTGAAAGTTGGAGAATCTAAAAGTCCCTTTAAGAAAGTTGTTGAGGTGAGTTAAAGAAACCTATTTGTCTAAGTTTTGTGCCATTTGAATTTGTTTCGAATTTCTAGAATTTATTAGCCATTTTCCAAAAATGATGATCATTGAATATTTGGCATGTTATTGGTATGGAAATGGTATATTTGGAATGTGTATGGATAGATAGGATTGATTGTAGAGTGAATGATTGAATTTGGAAATGTTGGAAATTTAGTGTTGAATGTTGCCCAAAATCAAAGCATGATGATGGAATAGGATTTTGGTGGTTTTGACATGTCCACTGGATTCCTTGAGTGTTTTTATGAGGGAGTGACTTTGGTTGAGGTTTTAGGTCCTTTGGTAGCCTTTGGTAAAAATTCTAGAAAAATGTCATTTTTTCTGCGTTTTCTGGGTTCTGATATGGTCACTCGAGTGATCTGGGGCTCACTCAAGTGAGGGATGAACATCACTCAGGTTTTAGGTCCTTTGGTAGCCTTTGGTAAAAATTCTAGAAAAATGTCATTTTTTCTGCGTTTTCTGGGTTCTGATATGGTCACTCGAGTGATCTGGGGCTCACTCAAGTGAGGGATGAACATCACTCAGGTGTGGTTGAGTTCCACTCAAGTGATTCAGTGAGATTCTTCGTTTTTCCTTCAGTTTTGATGTTTCACTTCTGCAAAAGTGCAAGAGTATGTCTCAACACTCGCAAGCATTCCGTCTGACTCGAGTGCAAAGGCCAGTACTTGAGTGCTCCCCTTTCTTTGAAATTCCATTTTCTCTTGGGTTCTTACTTCCTGGACTTCACTCTCTAGTGCTCGAGTAAAGCATTTGGCTATCACTCGAGTGAGGTCTAGTGTGCTCGAGTGTCCCTATCTCTAAAAAGTTCTTGTGCTCTCGAGTGCTCACTCATTATCCTTCACTCCCTGGTACCTAAGTGCATACTATACCACCACTCGAGTGAGGTTGTCTTCACTCGAGTATCAGTGCCCCATCACTCGAGTGAGGCCATCTTCACTTAAGTGAATCAGTGAAAAATGTCAGTGTTTGTGCTTCCAAAAGTAGATCCCTGGGGTAGTTCTTCCAACCCTTTAGGGCTTTTATCAAAGGCATATATGAGTGTTAAAGAGATAGTAATGATAACCAATTTAAATATTGTGAATATATTAAGTATTGGACTAAGTGGTAACGTATCGTCCTTAATTATGACTTTAGCATTTGATATTTACTCGGAGCATAGAAGGCATGTGCCTGCTCAAGAACGAAAAGACCAAGGTAGTGATACTTTATCCTATATCATGTATATTGCATTACTTGTTTGCATTAATTATTGAATACAGTTAAGGGAACGTGCTGTAAGCCCGATCTTAAATACAGATACAGTGAAGGGAACGTGGCGTAAGCCCGATCTTGAATACAGTTACAATTGATAGGACGTGGCGAAATCCCAGCCTTGAATATAGATATAGTGAGGGGACGTGGCAAAAGCCTGACCTTGTATATAGTGAAAGGGACGTGGTAGTGTGCCCGGCCTCGAATATTGATTGTTGCATTGTGATATATGTTTACTTGCTTTGTTTATATGCATCATATTTGTAAATTGTTGCTATTGGGATTCTTTAGAAATTCATTCTTTCCAAACAACATTTTTAGACAGGGCAAGTGGATCGAGGAACAAGCAAGTAGATAAGGGCAATTTGGACTGCCGGTGGTAGTCTTAGTTAGATATTTTGGTTTTATACTAAACTGCTTATCATTTTGGATATATATATATATTGAATAGATCATAGCATTATAGTTTTGTGTAATCCCCGGTATGGACACTGAGATGGGCAGTGATGCCTTGAACAATATTTTGGATTAATGTTATTATCCCGAGTGAACGTCAAGAATTTGCTGATACTCTGATATTGTATATGTAACAGACCGAACAGGCCGATTGTTTTTATGAACGAAATGAATGAAGATCATTTGTTCAAGTGTTGTAAAAAGTTTGAAATTGTTCCAGATCTCTTATTCAATTATTAAATGTGTTTAAATGCTAATTTCAGTCTTGTTCATGACGGGGGTTACATATTGTGTATACAGATGCCAGTGGGCATGGATTGGGATGTGTGTTAATGTAGCATAGCCAAGTTGTGGCATATGCATCTCGTCAGCTGAAACCTCATTAATTGAACTATCCTACTCACGATCTTGAGTTGGTGGTAATTGTGTTTGCTTTGAAAATATGGAGATATTATCTCTGTGGTAAGACCGTAGAGTTGTACTACGACCACAAGAGCTTGAAGTATTTGTATGATCAGAAAGAGCTCAACATGCGATAGCACAAGCGGTAGCCATGATGATCTATGAGCATAAACTAATCGAGGATTTCAGGGATTTAACTTTATCTAGTCAGATTCTGTTAAACAGCAGTGCTAGTCAGATATACAATAATCTGAGGGCAGCAATTAAAGAAGCCCAACTGCAGGATGGTCAAGGACTATCTATCAGAGGTATGATTCATAGGGGTGAAACTCAGGAATATGACTTGTCAACCAACCGGCTAGTCAGGTACCAGAAGCAGATTTATGTTCCTCCGCAACCAGAACTGAGACGGAAAATCCTGGAGGAGGCACATAAGAGTAAGTATACACTATATCCAGGAACTACAAAGATGTACCATGACATAAAAGCTTAATACTGGTGGCCATGAATAACAAGAGAGGTAACTGAGTTTGTTGCTCATTGCCTAACAAGCCAGAAAGTAAAAGTTGAACATCAGCAACCATTGAGGCTTTTGACGAATCCTGAAATTTTTTAGTGGAAGTGGGAAAGCGTTACTATGGATTTTGTAACAGGATTGCCCAAGGTTAGAAACCATGACGCTATATGTGTGATAGTTGATAGATTTACGAAGACAACCTACTTCTTGCCTATCAGTGTCCACTATTCTCCTGACAAAATGGCAAAAATTTACATTAAGGGGATTGTGCGACTACATGGTATTTCAAAGAACATCATCTCAGATAGAGATATACGGTTTACTTCCAAGGTTTGGAAGATGGTTCATGAAGCTTTGGGTACCAAGCTCCGATTCAGCATGGCATATCATCCTCAAACTAATGGGCAGACAGAACAAATGATTCAAACCCTTGAGGATATGGTAAGGGCATGTGCACTTGATTACAAAGGTAGTTGGGACATATTCCTTTCATTGGAAATGGTTTCCTACAATAACAGTTACCATTCGAGTATCCAGATGGCTCCATATAAGGCACTCTATGGGAGGAAATGTCAATCGCCCTTATGCTGGATTGAGTTGTCTAGGAGACAATTGTTGGGAACAGATCTTGTTGACTAGACAACGGAGCATATAAAATTGATTAAGCAGAGGTTGCTAGCTACTCAGAGCAGACAGAAAAGTTATGCAAATAAGAGGCAAAAACCTCTGGAATTTGAAGTGGTGACCACGTGTTTATGAAAGTATCACTTGTTACGGGTATTGGCAGAGCATTGAAAGTAAGGAAGCTGCAACTAAGGTATATTGGTCCATTTGAAATATTGGCAAAGATTGGCCCATAGCATACAGTATCACTTTGCCACCGAATCTGAGTAGGCTACACGATGTTTTCCATGTTTCCCAGTTGAAAAAGTATCAACTTGATCCAGAACATGTAATAGAGTATGAAGATGTGGAAATGCACAACGATTTGACTTACGAAGTCACACTTGACCAAATCATCGGTCGGTAGGAGAAGCAACTCAAGAACAAGAACATTCCATTCATCGAAATTGCTTGGAAAGGGTTATCGGCCAGAGAGGCAACATGGGAAATGGAGGAAAGTGTAAAGAAACGTTACTCGGAATTTATGGCTGTATGGGTGTAGCAAATTTTGGGGACAAAATTTATTTAAGTGGGAGAGAATTATAACACCCCAAATTTTATATTCACCAAATATATTGTAATTATTTGAGAAATTCAATAAAATGGTGAATATTCATGAATTTGGAATTTATGAATTCTATAAATTTTCATTTTCATGAGAAAATGGGCAAAATAATTATGAAATTAATTTGGGTAATTTAAATGGCTAAAGAAAAATAAGAAAATAAATTGGGATAAAATGGTAATGGCAAAATCGTAATTTTCCCAATTTAGCACAAAATTAATTATTTTCCAATTAATTGAATTTAATTTCAATTAATTAAGTAAAATAAAGGGAAAAATATATTTGGAATATTTTAGTCAATTTAATATGAATTTATGAAAAAATTGAGCAAAAATGCAATTTTGACCAAAATTGAGACTTTACGTGTATACATAACTGGAACAAGTTGTAAAGCCAATTGAGACCAAAGAATAGGACCCCTAGGAGTTTTCTACATGTATCATAAAGAATGAAATATTGGTTGGGCTTATGAGCATGGTTACATCTACATAAATTAATTTTTGGAATTTTGGAAAATGAAACAAATGAGTAAAATAAGTTAAAATATATGATAAATATCATCATCTTCCTGCTTTCTTCAACATATCACGTCCAAACAGACTTGAAATAAGAGAGAGAAATTTGAGAGCATTTAGAGAGAGAAAGGGAAGAAATCTCGCAAGCGAAGCCGATTTCTTTGATGATTTAGCTCCTAACGCGTATAACTCTGCTCCTAAACTATTCTCTTTTGTTCTTTAAGGTTTGGATGCTCATCTTTGGGTGTGTGAAGGCTAGGATTTTCATCCATACTTGGAAAAGCCAGAAGGAAGTTAAATGTAACTTCTAAACCTTCATATATTAACTATTATAGCTGTTGTGGGCAATTTAATCGGTGAAATTTCGCTAGATTGTCATTGGTTTTAAATTTTGGAAATGTGTGTGCCTAAGGGTTATGCTGCCCAATTTTAGTTCAAATGATAGTTATAACTCAATTAGATAGTTAATAAAGTGGTTAGGAGTAGAAAGGAATGCGTTTACGGAGCCAAAATCGCAAAACCCCGATTTTTCTCAGAGGATCCCATAATTTCGGTCAGGGCTAGTTCTAGGGGTAAGAGTTAGATTTTCAATGATTTAATGGTTTCCTTATATTCAGGAGGGAAAATTATATGGGATTACAGTTGGTTACTTTTTCGGAAAAGGCTGAAAAAGCATACTTACAAAAACGCCCCTGAAACCCTAAAATAGGGGCTGTCAATGGTATTTTTGTAATTTGATAATTAATTTGGTGATTCTGAATCTAGAAATGGATTCCTTGGATGAAAATATGTTAGAATAGCCCATGTCAAAATTTCAAGAAAAGTAAACCTGGATTGGGTACGGTAGGGTCGGGCCGAGGTCCCAGGGGCATTTTGGTAAATTTTCACCATAGGCTAATATAACCACAATAAATAGTATGGAAGTATCTAAAATGATACATGGAGAGGTTATAACCTAATTCTTGTACATTATATGTTTTTGGACCGAGTTAGGACTTTGAAGTTGGCATGCTTTCCAAGGCACGCCAAATGGGGTAAAAGTGACTTGAGTTGGAGACATTATTCTTCACAATTCATGTCTTAGTCTATATGAATGTGTGGTTGCTATAGTTTGTACTTTTATTAAGTAACATGGTATGCCTAGAGAGGGCAATTAGTGTCGGAAGTGCACTTACACCTAAAGGATTGGATGAGAATCCAATTGGTGTACGAGTGGTGGGGCTGGAGCCCTACTCATGTATACATGATGATATATTATATTGTTTATTAATTGGTGCATTCATTGTGCATATCTTATTTACTTATCACATGTTATGTGAACGATAATAAGTTTCTACTGAGACTTCTCGGAATCTCACCCATTTTTCTAAATCAAAATGTCTCAGCGGGTGCTAGCAGTTCAAAAGGCAAGGACACAGTTATGAAAAACTGACAGGCACGTTTCTCGAGACACAACCAATGGTTATATTTAGCCTGTACTTGGAATATTTTGGGATATTCTGTACATATTTGTAATTATTAATGAATTTTACTTTATTAATGACTGTCTATAAACAAATACTTATTACCAGTATAACAATACTTTTCTGGTTGCTTGTGGAACTTGTTCATTATTGCCCTGCATATATCAAAATGGAAACGGGTGTTGACAGAAAATGTGTTGTGAATTTTTAAAGTTGAAATGCTAAATGAATAGTAACCCAAAGATAAATATTCAAGTTTTAGATTATGGACTTTTATGATTTGTTTGAACTATAGCGCTTTCGAATGCGTGTTGAATGGACATAAATGAAGGATGTGACAGAAGACATATAGATCTCTTTCTATTTTCTGACTTTCTTACTCACCCCACAATCTTCCATTAGGTTTTGTTAAAATTATATGCCAAGGCATTATCACTGTTTCTGCAAATATACATTATTTTTCAAAAATAATGCATGGATAGTTTGTGTATTTTTAACACTACCCATGAAAAATTTGTGTAATTTATTCTTTATTTTAATGAAATAAATGTCAGTTTTAGAAAATAATGAAATATGTAAAATTTGAAAAATCTCAAGAAAACACCATAAGAAAAAGAAAAATATCAAGGAAAATCTGTGTCATTCACTTTTTTTTTTATAGAAAAGTTGAGTGTTTCAAAAATAAGCAATACCTTTATTATTCTCATTCTAAATTAATTATAAGTGAGGCCTAGATGAATTAGTAAGAGTAAATATTTTTATTATTTTGAGATATTTTGCTTTGGAAAAATTTTAACACTACCCATGAAAAATTTGTGTAATTCATTCTTCATTTTAATTAAATGAATGTTAGTTTTAGAAAATAATGAAATATGTACGATTTGAAAAATCTCAAGAAAATACCATAAGATATGAGTTTGTGATATTGGACTCCCTTATTTTTCTTTTCTATATTTTAAAAGTATTTTTTCTGGGATTTTCCCAATTAGTAAATAAAATTTATTTTAATTAAAAAATATATTTTAGAATCTTTTTAGAATATTCTTAGAGTGGTTAACTGTTTGGACCTAAATGTATATTTTCAAATTCTTAAAATAGAACAGAAGTCCATATAATTAAAGTAAAACAGAAGGATGGTTAGAGTGTTTTGCTCTTATTTTAATGAATGGATCACATTTTGCACTCACACACTAAATACATGAATGGGAAAATTTCTGAAAGGATATAATCACTAAATGAATAACGAAGATCTTCAATCATTTTAAATTTTAAAAGATAATTTACAATTAATCAATCAATTCAGCTTGCTCACCTAAATAATAAAATAAGTAAATGCATATATGTATTATCATCATTTTTCTACCATTGATGATGGTATGTGGACCCTGGTCAACTCAAGAAGAGTGTAAGGTGCACAAATAGTTCCATTGAAGCAGCCGTTCATAGCAATCTCACATGAGACCTCAGTTAGATGTTTCCATCCATCAAAATAATAGTACTTTGTTCTATCTGGGCACACACTATTTTCTTCTTTTTTATAACAAGCATCCTGGATGTCTGCGATTCCTGTACATTTGCAAACAAATCCATGTGAATATATAAATCCAAATCCAAATCAATATATATTTTAATATATAATATATTAAGTAACATTCAAAAGTATGATTAGTGCTAAATTCTCAAACTTTGTACTACCACCTGTTCTTAATATAAGACCGAATTTAATTAGAAAGAACTAAACTTCAATAAGTAGATATTATATTAGAGAGCGGAGGAAGTATAATGTGTAAGTAAGAAATAACCTGCCAGTAAACTATAAAATTTATAATAGGTCAAGGTATTTATAAACTAAATAAAGATATGATCCATTATTCAAACTTAGATAACGTATAGGGCTAGCCAGCCACTAAATTAGTACATTGCTGTGTGATATTGGATTTATATATGGTTAGGTTGCTTCTCTGGAAATTATTAAGAAAATACAAATTCATGTAAAGCACAACTATATAATATATCTAAAGAATGAAATTTGGAATAAAATTACAATTTCAATGCCATAAATTTTAAAATAATATTATATAAATACTGTTTTTTCCTTTTGATTTTCTATTATATATATATATATATAGATATAAATTGCTTACCAAGTGTTTGATGACTTTCGGTGATGGTTTTGTGCACCTTGTGATTATCATATATTGTAAACAATGAACCCAGGAGTTTACTTTCTAAAAATAATATCTTTTCAGGAAGTTTATCTCTATAGTATCTTGAACTGCAATTTTCTTTTGTATATTCAAATGGCTCACAAACTGAAATGCCGTTCACCACGAACTTTCTAGCTCCAAGATTATATAGTTTCTGCAATGGGTTTCGAAAAAAGGGGGGGGGGGGAGTTCATGTTAGTTGCATGTAGACTACAATATAAAAAGATCTAGCTAGAGAGTTTTCCCCCTTCAAGCTAGATTTAATTTAATAATGCGCAATTAAGTCATATGATCATTATCCTCATTGTTTTTCAATAAAACTAAATTTGATTTTTTTTTTAAAAAAAGGCTTTAATCTTAAGTTCCTTCTATTGTTTAACCTTTACAATTAAAAATACTATTTTAATTTTATATTTTACACCTTTTAGTTTAATTAATAAAATATATTTAGATTTGAAACACACACACACACACACACTGTAAATTAAACCATATAAATGTTATATACATGGACGTTTCATATGCAGGATGAACACTATTGTCATTTCCAATAAAGAGCACCGAATTTAAACTCCTAGAATGGTCATCCCAAAGTTTTAAGTTACAGTTTTAGCTACTTTCCAAAATGACGCAATTTGAGATAATGAAAATATCATTTTAAAATATAAAATATAGAGTAAAATTTAATATCTATACATCAAAAACAATATATATGGCCTATTAGCTAGATACTGGGTAGTGTGTCTAATATATATATATATATATATATATATGGTTATAAATTAGAATAAATGACACTATTGGAGAACACGGACAATTACAAAAACAAATGCTACACCAATGTGAAGTATTCTGATATGCTCCCTCTTATCTCTATTATTAGGCACTTCGAACTACCTCACTGGAATTAAGGAAAGGTTGTTAAGTCATTAACTTCATCTAAAAATGGAATATAAATTTCTAATTTTACCCACGTTTAATTGAAAAGTTTTAATATTTTGTATTACTTTCTCTTACATAAATAATGACTTCAAATAGAAGTGATATCGAACAAACTTAATTAATATCCCCATCAAATGACTTAATGTGAATATAATTATCCATCTCTTTTAGAAGGTGCCTTGTAATAAAAACTAGACGAATTACAAGAGAGTGAAGTAAAATCATCGTATAGAACACGAACCTCGATATGCTTTGAAAGTTCATCAAGGAGATAATCTGCGAAGTCTGGTGGACTATATCGGCTCGTGATGTTTTGATTGGCCAAAATATTATAATCATTAAGGCCAATAGATATTAGGAAAATGGATTTGGCCAAGTGGTGGTGCAATTTATTTTGATCCATTTGCTTTGGCAGATCTTTTGTTACGGTAGAGATGAAGTAATAGATTTGTTTCTCTAGAGATAAACATTCTCCCTAAAACCAAAAAATAATAATTAAGCATATATTAATTAGTGATAAAATAAAACATTTAATGTTACAAAAATTGATATTAAATGCAAAACACATTCATGCACTAGTATAAAAATACCTTTCTACTGCTGTTAAAACATGCAAGTTTTCTACACCAATTTTGTAACAATATGTAGATGTGTGTGGCGGTCAAAGTCTTGGACTTTGTGTTCTAGTTGTTTATACAATCGATGTAGAAAGATATGCATTGTTTTTTTGATAAATTAAATAACTCAAATAACTATCTACACTGATTTTTATTTTAATCGGTGTATGTAGAAAGTGTTTTTTATAAGGAGAATTCCTATAAGGTCTTCAGGAAAAAAATTTAATCACCAAAAAGTTTGATAACAACGGATGAGTGTGCAATGACAAATATCAATATTGAAAATAATAATACATTTTGCTGCTCATTTGTCATCTAGACTTCTCGGTTATTAAATCCATTCCTTGGGACCTAATATTAATGAAAAACACGGCTGTAGAAATGTTTTTTTTTTTTGGTACCAGCAAGTAATGGAAAATAATCATTATCATAGAAAAAACTTTAATCTCATACCACTCTTGATGTATTTAAGATCCCGCATGCTCCTGATCCATAGTTTATTCCAGTAGCTATTTTACTTCTTTCTGAGTCCGTCAGATTCAAATATGGAGGAGGCATTGGTAAGCCCAAATGCATAGCTACAAAGAAAACAACACAAAACAATAATATTTGGATAACATATTAAACAAATAAAACAGCATATTAAACAACATAACTAACATATTTAATCTACTCAAACTAGTTAATTATGTTGTATATTTAGGACTAGAGGAGTATTAAAGATGCATAATATAGCTATATTGAGGACCATGATCACAAACCCAAACCCAGTTAGCAAACCTGCTGCAATAATCCGTACTATTACACCTAGAGTTGTAGTTGCCAAATATTATTATTTGTATTGGAGGAGGACTCATCTAGTTAATATGATCGATCATTGTGAGGTTATATACTCTTCTGGTTCTATTTATAAGGTAGAAAGAAAATAAATCTTTTGGTCTTATTTATATAGCATGTCATTGACTTTTTCTTATAAATTTACTCATTTGTTTCCCATTAAATGTTAGTGTATATTATGAAAATAGAGGAAAAGTATGTATATTTAATAACGGAAAATTAGGAAACGTAATAAATTTTAAGATATAATTAATGAGTTTTAAGGTTTTTCTTGATTTTGGTAAAACATGTTGAAAGTGACATATAAATATAATCAAGCTAGGGAGTATATATTACTCTCTCCGGTCCTTAATATATGACCTATTAGAAGAGTATGTATTCATCTTAAATATAAGACATATTTTTTAATCTTTTACTAATTTACCCGTATTGATGCTCTCTCAACAATAATATAGAAGAAGAACGAATTCGTGAATTAAGGAAGATGACTATAGAAAATATATGTCAGTTTAACTAACTTAACTAATTTCCTTAAACTAATTAAATTAGATAAATATATTTTATATTAAGTACTGGAAGGAGTATCATTATTAAAATACTGACCAGCAAAATCAGCCACATTTTTGCCATTAGTATGCCGACCTCTTATGTTATGGAAATCAATGGCATAAGGCCACCTATTTGCGTTTGCTACTGTATTTAGATGATTGTTGTTTCCAGCATCAACGGTAGAATCACCAAAAACATATATGGCTGGTGCCAATGGCTGATGGTTATTACTTGCAGCATTCCCCATCAGAATTTGGTGTGCAAGATTGAAGAAGAAGAAAGCCAGAATCATCATAATTGTTTTTGAATTTTCCAGATCTTCTTGAAAATATGGAAATCCTTAATTTGGTTGATAAATGATGATGAATAATGGTGTTGGTGTCCCATGAATTTATAGGTTCAATCTTTTTGGAACATGAAAACATTAGCTGGACTAACAGATATGTATATGCTGATTTAGAAAAAAAAAAATGATGGAAAAACAATGGTGCAAATCGATCGATATATATGGTGGTTTGTTTGGAGGTTTGCCCATGTGTTTTAAACTAAAAATTGTTGTTTTTTCGCCAGCTTACTTGAAATAGTTTTTGTTTTTCGCCAACGTATTAAAAAAAGGCTTAAACCCTTCTTAAGATGGAATGAAAATAAAACGAAGGACTTATTAGTCAGAGACTTTGCCACCAAACTATAAAAACAGTGGATTGATGACGGAATTTAGCAACGAAATTGGATGATTCCATTATCAAATAGACTGTCATTAATTAATGAGCAACAATTCATCAGCGCTAAGTCAGTTTTATGATAATATTCCGTTGCTAATTTACTATTTTTTGTAGTAACCATTACCAACAAGCAGCAAATAAATTCCTGATTTTCAAATATATAGTTAAAAATATTTTACGTCCACCTAGTTCCAAGAGTCTAGCCTCTTCAAATTTTTCCAGAGTAAAATCGCTCAAAAAATGAAAATATTTACTCTTACTAACTCATAGGCATCACTTGTAATTAGTTTAGAATGAGAATAATCAAGTTATTGCTTATTTTTTAAACACAAAATTTTTCTATAAAAAGGTGAATTACACAGGATTTCCTTGATATTTTTCTTTTTCTTATGGTATTTCCTTGAGATTTTTCAAATTGTACATATTTCATTATTTTCTAAAACTAACTGACATTTCATTAAAATAAAGAATAAATTGCACAAATTTTTCATGGGTAGTGTTAAAAAACACACAAAGTATCCTAGTATTATGTTTTCCCAGCAAAGTATCCTAGTATTATTTTTGAAGAATAATGTATAATTTTTGAAACAGTCAATAGTCCAATTGATTGAACCATAATTTTATATGATTTTTCTTGATTAATTTGGGATTTTTAATGCATTTTCTAGAATATAATTGCATGATTAATCACTATTTTTAATTAGAGATATTTGTATTGAATTAATTGTAAATGGGGGTAAAATGGTCATAAATTTGTTAATTATTTATACAAATATTTTCTTGTACTTGTGATATTATTTTGTGCTTAATTCTTGCATTGTAGGTGCTCAAGAAGGAAATTTAAGATTTTGGAGGTTCAAATTATTGGACCGAATGGAGGCCAAACAAGGAAAAAGAAAGCTAGGGGAGACATGGACTTAAAGAATACATAACAGAGCTGAGATGGGTTTTTGGGAGAGCCCGAGAAAAGAAAGAAATAGAAGGGAAATCGCATCTGGACCCGAGAAGAGAAATATCACCGAGATGCAACCCAGGCCCAATTGAAGAATCTGAAACACAGAACAGGAGACCCGACTTGGTTGGCTGTGGACATGAGATATGGACATGCAGAGATCCGAAAGAGAGAGACAGACCCGACTGATTGGAGAGGATATATCACAGAGGAAGGCACCGCACAAAGGGATGATCATCGAGCTTCATCATCAGCGAATCATCATCTTCTTTCTCCTTTCCCATTCTTGTGTCGCCGGCGGCACAAGCTTCTCCTCTTCACCATTGCCGCCGGCGACCACCTGGAACGAGAGCAGAGGCAAGCTTATTTCACCCATCGGCCACTCACAGATCCGAGAGTAGAGACTGAAGATTGAGAGACTGAACAGGGGTCTGGAGCTGAGAGCAGCATTATCACATATCGACTACCAGCATCATCGTTATATCGTTCATCAATCACTGCACCACCATCACCTTTCCTTTATCACTACACTTCCAACCATCGGCTTGCACCGTCGACCTCCACGCTTTGTAGAATTCAGAGCAGAAATTGGGTTCACCGCTGGAAGCCACCACCAAACCACCATCATCTCCCTCTCTGTCTTAAACCACTCTGCCTTCATAGTCTATCATTTCAGGCGAGCCTAATCCTCTCACACCTTCCATTATTCACAGACCGTAGCATCTTCCTCTGTTCGGATATTACCACAAGCCGAGGCTCATCTGAATTTTTCTGGGTTCATATTTGGCCATCAATTCAGTCCAGACCGTGGCACTCTCTGCTTTATTTTGTGTTGCAATTTCAGCCCCTGAGCTTAATTGGTTTCGTGTTAATTGGGTAATTGAATCAGTGGTATATATGGCTGAATGTTTGAATCCGAGAATGAGTATATTTCTTGAATCCATGGCTGTGGGTGATTGATTTCCTTAGCTAGATGATTTGAGCTCACGTATGTTTTAAGGGGGAGTTTATTTTATCCATAGTTCATTATATTTGTGATTTCTTAGGTTTAAGAATTCATTTATATAATGAAACTATGATTTTAGTTACAATTTTTATGGATTGAGTTGTTGTGGTTTAGAATTTATAATGAGGATTTATATTCATCAATATATATATGGTTATATATATGTTTATCTATGATTCTATTGTTTCTTTCTATTTAACATGGTATTGTTGGATTGTAGTTGAAGCTAAATGCGTTGCTTATTCCATAGTCACTCTCTAAGTAGTTTTAATAATGATTAAATAAATGGGTTCATGAGTTTAAGCATTAGACTCAATGGTAATTGAGGTTTGATATATTAGAAAACTTAGAGAAACTCATTACACTAAGAGGGCTTAATAGCATTTCAAGGGTTGGGGTTCCTCTCTTGTGATGCTAGACTCAATGATAATTGAGGTTTGATATATTAGAAGCTTAATGAATTAACTCCCCAAATATCTTAATTGAGCAAGAATAGTCATTGAAAACCATTTCCAAGAGCATCTTCATCATTTACATTTCTAACCCATTCCATTCCATATCATCTTTATTCCAGAAATCCAAAAATATTAGTTTTAAAAGCATTTTAGTTTAATTACAATTTAGTTCTTAGATAAAAACTTAAAAACCATTTTTAACTTATTTCATGTCAATCATTACATTTAGTTTCTAGGTAATTAATAAAAGGCTCTTCGAGAGACGATTCTGGATTGCACCCTATATTGCAATCCTTGGTTATTTTTGAAGAGGTTACCAAGGCACAAAGCCAACAAAGCTTATTTCTTCACCAATGGTAAGTGGAGTAAGCATAGTTGAACTGGGTTTAGTCCAATTATAATTAAAACAATATAACATAATTAAAATATACAAAAATACTCTCTGTAAAAAGGGTAATGTTAATCTTAATAGCTTTCAATTACTGGATGTCCGGACTCTGAAAGTGTTCATGATCTTGGAACAAGTAGGAAGAGGGATTTGGGGCCTCTGCTGCCCCTTCCCAGTTGCCCTCTCTGTTGCACCTCTATTTTGAAGGTCTTTTCAAATATATTTTTTATGGCTTTTTGAATCATTGGATTCTATATAAAATGAGTGAAATTTTAACATATTTTGGGCAAAAAATTGATTTATTTTCAATTTTTTATGATTTTTCAAAGAAAAGTATTTAAAGTGAAAAAAAAAAACACTATTTTTATGAAAAATCATAAAAAAATGAAAACAGATCCATTTTTTGTTCATAATATGTCAAGATTTCATTTATTTTATATAGAATTTAATGATGTAAAGTGTCATAAAAAATATATTTGGAAAGGCTTCCAAAATAAGGACGCAGCAAAGAGGGCAGCTGAGAAGGACCGCAGTGGCCCCAAATCCAAATTGTTGCCTCTACTGTGGGTTCTGGATCTGTTTGTGTTAAATATGATGACTTTTCTGGTCTTTACTTTTCTACTTCTCGAGTGACTCCAGTGCGGATTCCTGTGCGTGATATTAAGAGTAGGAACTTATGCAAGCGGAAGCTGAACTTGATTTGGGTAACAAAGCTTGCAAAAGGGCAAAAATTCAAAAGTAATTGCAGTTATGATACTGATACGAGAAACCTTAAGATCTCTGAAAAGTCTCCTCTAGCCCAAAGCAGAAAACGTAAATCTCATACACAACAACTTCCTGATGCTATGTTTTCCTTCATAAAGGCAAAATCTTCTTCAAAAGTTGCATGAATTTGAGGCTACAAAGTTTGAGACTTATGCTTTATCAGAGCAATCAATCCAGCGTGAGGACAAAAACATTAAGAAAGAAAAAGTTGATGGTTGCTTGAGCGAAAGAGGGTTGAAGTGCTTGGTGCGAGGAGCATATGTCAACTACATGAATCAGGACTTAGGTGTTGATGGGTTACCTATAAGAAAACCTGCTAGCCGATCCCATGATTTTGAAGAGGTATCACTATAGTTCGGGTGATACTGTGGTGGCCCCGAGGATCGGGAGATCACCCATGTTTCTTTTCAATGTCATTAATCTTTGTTTTTTGCAGGTATTAGAGTCTCGATTCTAGGTAGGTATAATGAACAAGTATAGCTTGATGGAACTTCCAAGTATTGCAAATATTCGCTTTTTCAATATGGAACTTCCAACTCAACATACATTGGATTTATGCCCATTTCTTTTAAACCCAGTTTAGGTGGATGCCAGTGTTTTCTCTTTTAAGAGTGACCTTTTGTGGCATAAGCTTCTTCATAAACTTCTTGTTAATGGATTTTTCACTTTGTGGCGTCATGGTACGATGATTTTCCATTGGCTGTATCACTTGTTCATATTCCATTGATGGATCTTCAACCTTGTGGTTAAGGGAGCTTGCTATCTGTGGGTAGCTTTCCTCCCCAACATCACTCTACCAAAGTTATAGGCACTCTTTATATATGGCTTATAAGCCTACTTCAATTGCTCAGCAGGGTTGAATAAAGACCCCTTTCAATTCTACGTCGTGGGTCACTGATGTGAACTGGTGGTCCAGTGTGGCGTGCCCTCATGTCCCTTGTTATTTCGATGTCGACAAGTAGTATCTACTCCTGCCTTTTCAAATGACTCCAAGAAGTATTTGATTTGGTGTTATTGCAGCTGGTTCGAGATGAGACTCAAGTTTTGACTGGTCTTTAAAGTGTTGATTGCCTTCTGGGCTTCTTGGTTGTAGCTTTTTATTTTCTTTGTTTCAAAAATTGTTGAGTCAATGTTTATGTTCGTTTGTTGCAATGTGTTTCTGTTTTTAGACTATGAGCCCCCAATTCAGTCTTGACCCATGATTGATTGGTGGTTTTTATTTGTATGGTTTTATCTTTTTATTTAATAAATAGTCTTTTTTTTTTTAAAAAAAAAAAAAAGGGGTAATGTTTGAATAAAATTAAAAAGGCATTAATCTACCTAATTAAGAAATGAAACATTAATGTACAAATCACACATAATGAAAAAAAACAAAGTCACTAAAATACAAACATAACACTATGTTACTACATCCGGTCCTAAATATAGGACATAGTTTGTAGTGTAATTTGCACTACAAACTATGTCCTATATTTAGGACCGGAGGGAGTATTTACTTATTTCTCCATTTATTTTAACTTAGGCGACGTTGTTTTAAACTCAACAAAGGAAGTTAAGTCAAAAAAAAAAAAAAAAAAATAAAACTCAACAAAGGAAGAAAAAAATATAAAACCCAACCTAATCAAGTGGTCCAAAACTCTTTGTCTGAACCAATCAAGAGACTAATTCACTAGTTACCAACCCGGGTTGGGTTTGAACACAATGCTAATTCTTGTGGCTTGATCGGTGATGGTAAATTGTTCTTACCATCAAGCCAAACCTCCAAACGGTAGAAAAATAACACGGTTAAATACTGCAAGTGATGAGAGCTATTGCAAAAAACTTACTATCTAGTACTACATTGGAAAATGACAGCCACTATTCACAACAATCCAAAACAATACAGCTGGCGTTGCCCGTACCCCTGTGTTTTCTTCACTCTTTTACGGTATAGTGGAGACCACTCTCACAGTCTCATTCACTCCCTTATTACTCACTTTCTTCTTCTTCTTTATCAGTATCTCTGTGATAATAGTTAATCACCATGGCTTCTTCAAGCTTCAGCTTCACAGAGCACTGGCTTATCGTGGTGGCCACGGCCCTCATCTGTGGATCTGTCACCTACGTTATCTACGACGCCGTCATGGCCACCGCCTCGGAGCTGCTTCAACGCCTCCTCATGATTTCGCCGTTGCTGTTGATCATTGTGGTTCACTGCCTCTCCTCAGGTACTCAGCTCAACTTTCCCATGCCGGGATCAGAACCCGACGCCATCCACCGTGCTGGAGGCTCCCCTTGGGGCGTCGCCTTCGTCCTCCTCATTCTCTTCGTCCTTATCTCCTACCAACCCTCATTCCTCAGCCTTGTTTCTTAGCTTTCTTCCATATATATATATATATATATATATATATGCATGTTTTCATCATGTGCTCCGGAAATTGGATCTTGTACATTCAATATATATGTCACTATATAAAAATGATAGAAATTAAGGTACAAATTTGTCCGGTTGTATTCGGTGACAAGCAATTTTGCCTCACAAGTTTTTTTAGGTTTAATATCACCCCATAAATTTTAAAATATAACAATCTTACCTCATACTATTAAAAATTTAATATTGATTGTTAACAAATTGATGTTCATCATTAAGTTTTTAACAGAAAAGAGTAACATTACTCCATTTTAATACTTCCAGAGTAACATTGAATCTAAAAAAACTTTCAGGATAATATTATTCATTAGTGAAAACTTTCAGAGTAAATTTATACCTTAACCCAAATAATAATTATGGACTTTAGCTTTACATTGAAGACTTTTATAAGGCCTAGAGACTAATATGACTATTATTTTAACTTCTATTGATAATTATGAAAATCGTAGCTAATTATTTTACTACGAGAGCCCTCGCAATGATTTCAAAAATGAGGGTTTAACTCTAAGCGGCAATTTATTTTTTTTTTTATTTTTTTATTTTTGTATTTTTGCTTGGAAAAGTCGTTGGCAAGCTCCAAGTATGACTTACACCTACCTTTGGATGTCGGAGAACCTCTAGCAAGTAGGTGGTAGATGTTTAAACCTACCATCTGCATTTTTTAAGGGTTTGTTTGATATGAGGGGAGGGGAGAGGAGGGAAAGTGGTTGAGGAGAAAAATTTTTTGAGTTAGATTTTAAAAAATGAGAGAAGTGGGGTATAAAGTTTTTAATTAAGTTTTTTTACTCTTTTATTTTACATATTCTCTAGATTAAAATGTTATAACCCCACTTCTTTAATTTTCTTAAATCCAACTCAAAAAATTTTTCCCTCCCCTCCCCTCTCCTCCAAATCCCTCATACCAAAGAGACCCTAAATGTAGGAGCATAAGCTAGTTGGGAAATTTATTTTAATCCTAATTATGTGGTAAGAGTTAATTTACTTTGTTTACCAAATTTATAATTTTTTAAAATTATTTTTATTGATTACACATATATGTTAAGAGGGTTTTTATCATATGATAGTTCAAATGCAAATAATTAAATAGGGTTTTTGTGGAAACCAACACACATTTTTTATAAATAAATAACTTAACTAATTATTTTAACCTCTGTAAATTAATTATTTAATTCCTACATTAAGTATAAGATGGAGTATATTAATATATGTTGAGAAAAATAATATTAAGGTAGTGTAAAAGATGCCAATGCCCTTAAATAGTGACATAAAGGCTAAAGCCCCAATAATAATGTACGGTGAGGGGATCCCCACCAGTCCGTGACATTGGAGATTGTTTGGTGTAGGGGTGTTTGGGCCATTCCAATCCCGAGTCCGAGAAGGGTTTGGGAATGATTTTTATTCTCGATTCCGATCCCGAATTTCTTTTATTTTTTTTTAAATTCCTATATTAATTTTTTTATTTTATTTTCTTTAGTCTAGTATAAATATATAATTTATCTAATATCATATTGTACCAAATTAGTCCAATACAAATATATCATTAGTCCAATATATACTTAAAGTTGTTGATTTAGCTACAAAAAGCACAAAGATAAGAATAAAAAATTAGAATTATTTAATAAATAGTAAATAAAATTAACTAAATTAACTAAAAGAATAGATATTACCTTGAGGGTGTTAGGAATTTTCACATTTTATTTTGCATTTGGTTTTACTTTCTTAAATATTTTAAAAAAATTATACATAATATATATATATATATTTTTCGGGATCGGGAAAAAGTTGGGATTGGGAAGTCCCATTCCCGATCCCGAAAAAAAATTTCCCAATCCCGAACTTTTCCCGTCCCGAAAATTTCGGGACGGTAAAATCCCGTCCCAATTTGCTCAGGATCGGGACGGGAAGACCAGGAGGGGAAATATTTGCACACCCCTAGTTTGGTGGATTAGAAGGTGTTTTATCAAATGATAAAGTGCCATGAAAATCCTCAAAATTAAATATGGTAATATCAAATTGTTGTGTTTTTAAATATTTTTTAAAAAAGTAGTTTCTTTTTTTACCTGAATACTTCGGAAAAATTAATCTTTTTTATGCCTATAGTTTTAATTCATTTTTTGTCCTTGTTTTTTTTTTTCCCTTGTGTGTGTGTGACCATTATAGGAATGGAAGTTGTTATCTTTCATCAGGAAAGTCATGAATATACAGTGCATGTTCGTTTTCTGCGTTGGCATATATTGTAATGTGCCCCAACGCACAAACATGTGAGGACATCTATTGGGACCAAAAGCATATTTTTGAGCTCATCATTTTCACGAGTATAGTGTCCTCATAACCAATCTGGATGATCTAGATTAATTTTGAATGCTTCATATTTAATTTAATTTTTATATTTTACTTAAATTTTATTTTTTATACAAGTAAAATTTAAAATAAAGATAATCTGTAATGGGCATAAGTTCTTAGAAGAACCATACCCTAAAAGCTAACTGTTAGAGTTGGGGAACCTAAGGCTTTATAAGACCCCTCTTTTAAGGAAATCCACCCGATGTAGGGCTTGTTACAATGCATCACCCTTACAAAAGATGCCACACCCAAGGCTTTATAAGACCCCTCTTTTAAGGAAACTCATCCGATGTAGGGCTTATTACAATGCATCCCCCTCTCAAAAGCTACCACACTATAGCACTTCACTCAGCCAATTACTGGTTAGCCCCTCTGATTAGAACCCTCTGCGAGTAGCTCTCTCCGGTTGGCTGTTTTGTTAGAATCAGCTTTTGAAGTTGGGGAACTCAAAGCCTTATATGGCTTCTCTTTCAAAGAAACCCACATGATATGGGATTCGTTACAATTAGCTTTTGGAGGTGGAACCAAAGGCCTTATACCCCTCTTTCAAGAAAACCTACCCAATGTGGGATTTGTTACATAATCTTATAACTATATATTACTTCTAAAAAATGAATTCATCATTTGAAAAATTATAGATTAAAATTTTTTAATTTACACCATTCATATTAGATTTGAACAATTTAGATCTCATTATTAATTATCAGCACTTAGTGACCATCACTCACTACAAAAAAAACGGCTTTCAGCGGCGACATTGGCGGCGACTTTAAAAGTCGCCGCTGAAAGCTGCGACATTAGGGTCGCCGCGAAAAGTATTGACTTTCGGCGGCGACATATTTTGTCGCCGCTGAAAGTGTTACAATCAGCGGCGACAAAATATGTCGCCGCCGAAAGTGGGTTTTCGCGGCGACTCTCACATGTCGCCACCGAAAGTGTCTTTCAGCGGCGACTCTAGTGTCGCCGCTGAAAGTCTTATTTGCAATTTTTCAAAATTTTAGCTTTTTTTTTAAACTTATGATATTTGTTCAATAAATATGTTTATTCATGTAATTTCTTATGAAGAAAAATAAAGTAATTCATTTGATTATTGTAAGATAAAGATAATTTGAGAGAAAGTGTGTTGCGTATGAGATAGTAAGAGGGAGGGAGTGGGAAGAGAGTGGTACAATATGTATTTGAGAGAGATTATAATTATATTTGTAATGTGGTGTGTGTGTATTTTAGAGGGAGAGAGGGATAATACAATTAAGAGGAGTATACAATACAATGAACTATTTGAGATAATATAATTATATTATAATTAAATTGATGTAAGTATATGTTACAACTCAAAAATTAAGGAGTCCTAAAAGCCTCCCTCCCTGTTTTTGCTATAAACATGTTGACTTGAAAGGAGGGGGAAAATAGAAGAAAACTAAGTTCAGTGATGATGAGCAGAGGAGGAAGGAGAAAAATGGATGATGAAGATAATCGTCTTGCACACAAACGACAAACATGGAGAGTAAATGAGAATGGCAAAATGACATGGGGTGTTCAATTTCTCAAAGTTCCTTAAAGCTTCCTTGGTTTCCATTCACGGCAGACATAAAAAGAAGAAACAGGGAGTGTCGAAATATCTAATTGAGGGCTGTTATTTTTTTTCCAAAAAAGATAAAAATTGTACTATTAAGGTTATTATTAATTAATTTATTTATTTTTTATTATGTTTTATTTGATTAATCATTCGGAAAAATCCTATTAAAACACAATTGAATTACTTATATTATAAAATAGGTCACTAAACTAAACAAATTATAGATAAAGTTATGTAGCACAGTTAGGGATTTTAAAATCTTATGAAATGTCCAAAATGCCCTTATGTAAATGGGAAGAAAATATAATTAATTTGAACTCAAAATTTGTGCGCATTTAAAATAATAATTTTTGTTAACACTTCACTTCCATTTTTAAACATAATTGATATTTTCACCAATTCTACAAATGACTCGGGCTATATAACTATATGGTAATTAATGGGTTTAGTGCAATAAATTTTTCGATTGAACGAAAACAAAGAGGTTCTAACCACCTAAATCCGATCTAAGAATTTTGAATAGAAAAGGAAGGGAGTAGAAAAACACAAACCCCTGGGAATACTCCAAGAATGGGTAACTCATTAATGAATAGTTGCATCCCATTCTTGGCTGACCCATCTTGGTATTTGAAGGGAGTATCCTTGATCCAACCAGCCATAAGCAACTCATCTTTGGGTTTAGTGCAATTATGTTTGAAAATTGAACAAGTAAACCCATAATTATGTTTGAAAACTGAAGTTCCTATGGGAATTCATCATGTTAAATGGGGATAAATTTTGAAGTTCAAATTAATTCTCTTTTCTTCCAATTTACATAGGGGCATTCTGGATATTTCAGAAAATTTTAAAATCCTTGATTGTGCTACATATCCTTATCTATAATTTACTAAATCCAGCGACCCATTTTTTAAGTTAGGTAATTCAACTGTCTTTTAATGAGATTTTTCCTCTACCATATAAAGTTGTTTGAAATATGAAAGTTCTAAATCATGTTGATAAATTCAACAAATCTTTAAAATAGAGTGGAGAGTTATCTAGGCAAATTTTGATTGTAAATATCTTAGATAAAAAATGAAATAGAAATAGTTTAGTCTTAATAATAATAATAAATTATGTGAGAAAGGTATAGTTAAATTAAATTTATTTATATATTTTATAATTAATAAATATTTACTTTAGCATATTAATTTTTTACGTTTTTATTATTGTTGTAAAAGTTCATCAACTAAATGGGTTTGGTCAGGTGGTATACTATGGCTAGTCAAGCAAATGATGGGGTCTGGGTTCGATTCTTCCTAGTGCAATTTAATGTTACTTTTTAAGTGATGCTAACTATTAAAAAAATATGAAAAAACATTTCTTAAAGCAAGCCAAGCTTGGATTCGAACACCAGCTGTGGCATTTCAACAAAGTACTCACGCCAATACTCATGCTAATTGAGCTAGTTGTCAGTTGATACCCCTTTAGAAACTCATAATATTTCTATAATTTTTAATCTTTAAAATTCTATAACCCCACTAACACATATGCGTAGATTCCCAGCGAAAATTTCATTACTATCGTTGTCGTGCTAGAAGCTCTCGTTTCTCGTCAGTGGCGCCAAAGGACCTCACATCCGTTCAGCCGTCGACTATAGCAATGGCCGTCATCTTGAGGTATTATCGTTATCTCCTCTATTATATTGTTCTTTTCTGGGTCTCCTTCCTTGAACCCTAAAATCTCTCTCATTGTTTGTATCTTACAAAGGAAAAATTTTGAACTGGGGTCGGTACTTATAATGAAAAAACACCTCTATAATGTTGCCATGGGTACTGATTTTCTTGAAATTCCAGCCTCTACTGATTATTTTGGTACTGCACTTCATAAAAATTTTTGACCTTGTAATGCTATTGAAGAGTTAAATTACTTTATTGTTTGACTTGAACAATGGCAGTCGACTTTTTTTTTGGGTGCGCAAATTTGTAAAGAAATATATGTCCCAAGTCATGCTTTTGTTTTCTTATTTTGTTTGGTGTGCGTGGCTATTGTTGGTGTTCTGTAACTCAGCCTTCTCATAATTGACAAGGTGATTTTTGAAGTCTCTGAACATTCTGGTTTGCAAAAGAAAATTGTTTGTAGTCATCATAATGGCGATCAAGATAAAACGTCACAGCTAGTTTTAAAAGAAACATTACTCTTCTGCATAGTCAGGACTTTGCTGAATTTTTAGTAGTATATTCCTTTCAATTATGTTAACATCATTGCGTATTGTTTCTAGAAAGAAAATCTGCAACCAAATCAAATAAATAAGAAGATTCAAAATTATCTCATGTCATTATATAATTGTGAAATTTGCTAAACCATGTTGTTATTAGTTATTTACCAACAACTTGCAAGGTTGAGGTTGGAATCTTCTTTTCATGCCCCTTCCCTTTATCTTCTTTTGTGTCTATCTTTTGTAGTGAATTGAATGCTACGTATCCATTGTCTTGACAGGTTAATCCATAACCCATCATGTCATGTATGTATGTACCTTTATGAATTCTGAATTTTGATGGAGCATTTAATCATTTGCGTTTGACTGTAATAGAAGTAATAAAAGAACTATTGTGTTTCACATTTAATCAGTAGCTTTTTCTCCAACCCATTTAGTATTGTTACAACCTTATGGATTTCAAGCTTGCTATCATTTTGCATCAAATTGGTTTTCTCTATGAATTAGTTGCAGGGCATTCATTTTTGGGTCTGCAATTTGGATTTTACTATAGTTAATTCTTGTATTGTAAGAACTTTGCTAAGAAAGTCATTGTGGCTATAGCATTTCGATTAAAAGCGAAGTCATTGAAAAAGGAAAAAAAATTGAGCATTTGTTTCATTATATTTAGCATCTCAAAATGCACATTTTTGCTGTCTCATATCACTTAAGCATTTTGCTACAGCATATTAGTTTGTCAGTGAAATTCTGGAGTTGTGCTTAAAAAAAATTTCTGCATAGTGTGCATTACAATGTGAAATTCTGGAGTTGTGCTTAAGAAAGTTAGATCTCCTTCTCTCTAATCTAAAAGGATATCTCCACTCGTAGGTGTGATAATATGTCTTTCTACTTAATGGTGTTGCATTAAATGTTTCAATGTTACAATGTGCTTGTTTACTGGACACTTTGTCTTTTTTACATTTGTTGTTTTTGTAGTCTTTTTTTCATCTGTAAAATGTTGTTGAACTTTTATTGAAATAGGAATGGATAAAAGTTGGTTAGATATTAAAGACAGAGGCAACCTAGCATACATTAGAGGAGTAGACAATTTTCTACAATGGGCATTTACTCAACATGGTGTGACTGACAAAATACGTTGCCCTTGTAAGAAATGTAGGAATGTTTCATTCAAGGTGAAAACAGATGTTAAGGCAGACTTATTGATTAAGGGTTTTTGGGCTAGTTACAAGGTGTGGGACTTGCATGGAGAAATTACTAGATTTCATAGTGGCTGTGAGACTTCAAGAAGAGTGGCAGAAAATGATACTTATGAGAATGAGAATCTTGTAAGGATGGTATGTGATGTATATGGAGTTCCTTGTATAGGTGATATGAACATTGGATTAAATGAGAGTGACGAGCCTAATGCCGATGCGAAAAGGTTCTTTGACTTGTTAAAGGATGTAGAGAAAGATCTTTATCCAGGTTGTAACAAGATATCAAAATTGTCTTTCATTGTAAAGTTGCTTCAATTGAAGTGCCTTAACCATTGGACTAATAAATCCATGGATCTACTATTGGACCTATTGAAATTTGTTCTCCCAGACGAAGCTCTAGTGCCAAACTCATTTTATGAAGCTAAGAAGCTAATTCGTGATTTAGGTTTAGATTACAAGAAAATTGATGCTTGTGGGAATGATTGCATATTGTATTGGGGAGAGCATGCAAATGCAAAATCATGTCCTAGGTGCAAGATGCCTAGATGGAAGTTAAATAAACAAAAAGGGAAAAAGGTTCCGCAAAAAGTTTTGAGGCATTTTCCTATAACACCTAGGCTATAAAGGCTTTATATGGCAAGAGACACTGCTACAAAAATGAGGTGGCACAAGGAGAAGCACACCAATGATGATGTATTGAGACATACATCTGATTCGCTTGCTTGGAAACACTTCGACCAGAAATACCCTACCTTCTCTGCTGATCCAAGAAGTATTCGCTTAGGCTTGGCTAGTGACGGATTTCAACCTTTTGGGAATATGAGTGCCAATCAAAGCATTTGGCCTATTGTTTTGGTACCATATAATTTGCCACCTTGGCTTTGCATGAAAAGCCCATACTTTATGATGACACTTCTTATTCCTGGTCTAAAGTGTCCAGGTGATGAGATAGATGTTTACTTACAACCAATGATTGAAGAGTTAAAACAATTGTGGGAAGTAGGGGTGCAAACATATGATGCACACTCTCAATCAAATTTTACAATGCATGCAGTAGTGTTGTGGACAATAAATGACTTCCCCACTTATGGAAACCTTTCAGGGTGGTCAACCAAAGGCAAGCTTGCATGCCCCTGTTGCCACAAAGACACACATTGCATTTCATTAAGGAACAAATTATCTTACATGGGTCATAGGCACTTTCTTCCAAAAAATCACCCATGGCATAAAGATAAGGCCTCATTTGATGGAAAAGAAGAACACAAGGCTTCACCAGTTCCATTAACTGGAGATGAAGCACTCATGCAACTAGAACAATTGGGTAATGTGTCATTTGGAAAAAGTCAGAAACGAAAGCGTCATACAGACACAAAGGCTTACAACTGGAGGAAAAAAAGCATTTTTTTCAATTGCCTTATTGGAAACATTTGTTGATACGACATAACCTTGATGTGATGCATATAGAAAGAAATGTTTCTGATAATATTGTGTCGACAGTAATGGATTTGGTTGGAAAGACAAAAGACACATTGAAAAGTAGGTATGATTTGATGGACTTGGGAATTAGAAGAAATATGCACCCAATTGAAGTTGGTAATAATATTTCTAAGCCTCATGCTCCTTACACTTTGTCCCCTGAAAAGAAACAATCCCTTTGTGAATTCTTAGCTAACTTAAAGGTACTTGATGCTTTTTCATCTAATATTTCAAGATGTGTCAACATTAAAGAGAGAAATATTTGGGTTGAAGTGCCATGATCACCATGTGCTATTACAAGAAATATTTCCAATTGCAATCCGTGGGCTATTACGTCCTCAAGTGTGTGAACCAATTATAGAATTGGGAAGATTTTTTAAGAATATTTGTTCAAAGAGTTTGACATGTGAACAACTTGACAAACTTCAAAGTCAACTAGTATTCGCTATAGTAAGTTCAATCTCTCTTCAATTTAGTTTATGTTTTGAATCCTTTTTTATTTTAAATTGTACCATCTATCGTCTTTGTATATTATGCTCTGTAGACGGACCCCATTACTGGACAACCTGCACCCCCTGACCAGTTTTGGCAGATCACACATACTAGGAAAACGGCAGATGGACAGTTAGAGTGGGCAGATCCACAATCTGAGCAAATTCACGTATGCATTGTGTTTTAATTTATATGTTAGACTAAGTTCAAAAAGTTTTTAACTCATCTGTTTCATACTATAATCGTAGGCTGACTTGCAAGACCTTCTCCACCAGCAACAACAAGAGCTAGAGAGTGATGCTCGAATGACATCTGATGAAATTGACAGCAGTTCTTGGTGAGAGATCAGGGTATGTGAGAGGAAAAGGGTATGGAGCAGAGCCTTTGAGGAAGAGAGATCGCTTTCAATCCAATGATAATTCAGCTGTAGAGAATGTGCGTACTAAATGGCATGAGGAGTTTGATAAAAAATTTCAGGAGGAGCGTGAAAAGATGGAAGCAAATCTTGCAGAAGAACGTGCAAAGATAGAATAGAGCGTGCACAATTCGAGCACAAGATGGAACAAATGGAGCATAGAATACATGCTCAACTAGCTATCTTGATACAACATGGGCAACTAGCAGCTCCTACTTCTTCTACTCTTGCTGTCCCACCAGCTGATCCTTCTTCATAGCTTTCATGTTTGATATTTCCAATGAATAATCTTTAGACCTTGTTTTAGAAATTTAAATACTTGATGTTAATTTTCAAGAATTGTGACTATCAGGTGTTACTTTTGAAGGATTGTGTTTGTATGATTGTTAATTATTACATTGTTAGTTTAAAATTAATTTTAATCCTTATCAATACAATACAAGCTTTAATGCTAGCAATTTACATTAAAAAAACAGAAAAAAAATGAAAAAAAAACATTGTCACATTCGGCAGCGACAAATGTCGCCGCTGATACATGCTTCAGCAGCGACAAAATGTCGCCGCTGATAAATGATTCAGCGGCGACAAAAATGTCGCAGCTGATACATGGTTCAGCGGCGACAAAAATGTTGCCGCTGATTGTCTACTTTCAGCGGCAACTAAGAAATGTCGCCGCCAAAAGTATTCACGACGGTCGTATTAGCCGTGACAAAAAGTCGCCGCTAAAAACCTTTTAGCGGCGACTTTCAGACTTTCAGCGGCGACTTTTGTCGCCGCTGAAAGTCGAATTTTTTTGTAGTGACTATAAATAATTATAGCACTGAATGAGACTGCAGCCTATTGGGACAACCTAAATATATTGAGAATATTGTTGGTAAAATGGGCATTCATTGGGATCTATCCCCACACCAAAGGTTAAAACAATTGTCATTAATTCAGAATATAAACACTGAACGAATAAGTCTCTTACAAATGATTTTCAAACTTATAAAACCGTTATCTCAAAACCTTAATTTTTTTTTGTATTGTGCATTTTTATATTTAAAAAGAGTGACAAAAAATTACGACTTTATTTAAAATTCACACCTCTCATATTTTATATTTTATTTCATCTTGGTTTTTTAGCTTTATCTATATCATATTTTTATTCGGTAGATATGAAAGGATCTAAATTGATGCTTCAACTATGTAACTTATGGAGTTCTATGTTGTTATATTAGCTCTGCATGTGCTGCCAGTTCAAAAAAGTGCTGTCTCTGAAGTTAAATAATTGAAGGAAAGCGACATAAATGAATATACTTTTTTTTTTTTTGGTTAAACCATCCGGTATCTGGGGGGTATTCTGGGTTCATTGCCCGCCCTCCAACTAATCCGGACCCAACCGAGGAGCACTTACGCGGGCAGGTCGGTACCGATGGGACAACCTCTTTGAGGCTGCGTTAATTATCGCGTCTGTCACCCCCCAGGATTCGAACCCTCGTCCTGAGGGGCGCCGGCCGTAGACCCTTCCATCTCGACCGAGCGCCCATTGGTATAAATGAATATACTTTGTCAGGCTCAGTACTATCATGCAGTTAAATAATGCGTTTGAGTTATTATTATCTTGCGAAAAAATTTATATTATGGCTTGATTTATAAACATTAGTAATTACCATAGCTATTACACTCATTATGATTTAGTAATGCATGATCGTTTCAATATTTTTCATTAAAAATATAAAAATTTTATTCTTTTTTTCGTTAGAAAGAAATTTAATATATTTTGAGTCTTAGTCTTAAGAACATGTTAATTAGCCTCATTATAAAAATCCAGTTTATAGTGGAAACATTACTTAACGTGTTAATCTCTATAACTAAAATGTTAATTAGGCTTAGCGTGCGTCCAATGTTTTTTTTTTTAAGTTTGTTTTTGAAAAATAATTATCATGTGAATCTTTCTTTCCTAGCTCAATGAACTTTATAAATAAAATTTTCAAATCGTAATAAATAAATTATATAATAATTGTTCAACATCATTAGTATTATATCAATTCTCTAAACACATGCAAATTTTATAATTTTATTTTATTTTACTTATCTTCATATGGGACATCAAACAATCTCTACGTTGATAACTTGGACAATAAAGAAATTTACGTCAACGTAATATTTTATTCATATAAAATTTGATGACAATAATTCAGGTTATGAATTAATAGTCCATTAGTCTTGAACTCCATGAGTAATGCTAAATTTTAGAGGAAAAAAAATCATTCAACATAGATAAAATATACCTAAGTGGTAAAATATCTTTCTTATCATGCAATCCCCATATGAAAATGGTGCGTGACTGTGACGAGCAATGATATTTAGGGGACAGGGGCCTCACCATTTTTCTTACTATCCACTTCCCTCCACTTTTTTATTCTCACTGTTAGATTAATTATGAACGGTTGATATTCAATATCCTATAAAAGGTTAATATATATATATATATAATATGTTAATAAAAGTATAAAGATATGAATTAGTTATATCAAATTTTAATGATTTAAATTTATTTATATATATTTTTTGTTATTTAATATTATAATTATATTTTTATAGAATATTGAATCTCAACCCTTCAAGGTTAATCTAACGGTAAGAATAAAGAAATGGAGGGAAGTGGATAGTAAGGGAAATGGAGAGGCCCCTCTCTCAATATTTAGGGACTTTAAACTCTGACATATAAATATGGTCCAAAAGAAAACTCTGATATATAAATGGTGTATTTAAGGTGGTAGCTCTTGATTTGCATGGGTAAAATGAAAATATCAGTAGCATAAAAGATAATGTTTATCACTAAAATTTCTTTTCTATATACATACATACATACATACATATATATATATATATATATATATCTACCAAATAAGTCTATCAATTTTGTTGGATTTTCGGGTTCCGGACTATTTATTCCGAAAAAATTCGAATCAAATGAAGGAGAGAACAAAAATCAGCAATTAGTGCTGATAGAATCACACTTATGAGTGATTAGTCAACCAAGTCACCTTTATATTGATTTAGAGGAGGAGCCTCTTGATTGACAAGAAGATCCTCTTGATTGAAGAATCAATAAGGAGTTATTGCCATGTTGAATATTGCTTGGTGGGCAAGAAGAAGGGGCTCTCTGGGACTGTATAAATATAGGCCTCCACCAAGCATTGCAACCCACTCTAGAGTAATCGAATTCTCTTGAGCTCTTTCTTCTTTCTTTCATATCTCTTCTGTTCTGGAGCACTGCTGTGCACAGCCGGTTAGACTCTTGTAGTCTAATCTAATGTGTGAGCTCTACTCCCGGATTCGACCCGACCCAGTACACATAATCTCTCTCTCTCTCTCTCTCTCACTTATCTCTATCATTGGTATTAGAATCATGAAGATCCAAAGGCTATGTTTATTATTCTGCTGCAATTTTCTACGATGTCTTAAGCATGATTCTTAATATTCCTTCTGCAATGCCCTTAGATATGAACATATGATTTTATCAATTTGTGGATGTCTGAGTTGCTCTCTTATCTCTTTTTTTAATATAAAGGCATGAATTTTATATATTTAAATATTACATATGCTATTGTATCCTTCCAAGCTTGTTCGTACGAGTGTGCGTATAGAGTGATATACATGTGCCTTTATAGTTCTATGGATGAATCTGCATTCTTGCCTCTTATTGTTCTATTTCAAATATGCATATGCAACATACTTATGATTTGTGTATATATGCGCACCTTTGTTTACACACACACATACATACATGATGTTGTTTTTCAGGGTTCTTCATGTGTTCATGCCCCGTGAGTTTATGAAGCTTTACTGGTTGAATATACATTTGCTCCTCTAGTTATTATGTCATTCACTGCACAAGTTTCTTCTCTCCATTGTTTTTTGGTTCTTTCGATCTAGTTGGAGTTAAATTTTTCGAACCTACATGGACTCAAAATAGAGAACTTTAACCTTCTATAGATAAAATAGCTCATAAAACATAAAGCAAACACATACAAGTTGCATTACGGAATGCCGTCAACTTCAGCTGAATGCTTGAGAAATTGGACTTTCAAAATCAAACATTTTTGCATGATCTATGGCCATGGATGTGTAGAGCTCAAAGAGACTATTCCAACGACAAAAATAATGTGTCAAATGGAGTTCAAACGAGGGAAAAATAGAGGAGAGAGGTCGGTGGATTATATTGTCGCCACTACCAAACAACATGAGATTTTCTCCGGTCATGAATTTGTAGTACACATTGTAACAAATCCAACGACACCAAGAACGTAAAACACAAAGCTAAAATGAGAAACATATGATCTTCCAAAGTTTATGGGTTTAGATGACCCTTCAAAACTCCAACCAGGTCAAGACGACCCAGCTGAAGGTTGAAGACGATGATGTGCTAGTGAACGACCACGTCATCAATCAACCAAAACATGTAAACTAGTCAAAGCATGCCACATTGGCATTTAGCGCTACTCGACGATGACGTGTCAGCTAGGTCAGTGAGCCACATCATTAGTTGACTTGTCGCCACTCACCGCTTGACAACCATGTAGATCGAGACATGACATGCCACATCATCGAGGCACGTTAGTCAATAGGTCAGAGGTTAGCAGTCAAACGTTGACCGTTGACCAGTCAATGGTCAATGGTTGATTGTTGACTTGTATTTTAAAAAAATGTTTTATTGGAAAGAAAATGACATGTGGTGTATGGGGCAAATGAGATGGCTCACACCGTTAGACCAAGAATGGTGCGTGGAGCACGGTTGGTTAGCACTTGTTGCTGGCAGAGGTCTAAAAGGTGATGCGTGTATGACACGTACCTCCATCGAGAGTGGCCATTGCAAGAATTTTACCATTTTTTAGGATTAATCAATCCAGACACCTTCTAAGGGTGAGTGTAAGGGTGTAGAACCTTCGATTAAGATGTTGTTGTTCCTAAAAATCCCTCAATTCGAAAGCTTCAGTTTGATATGCAATATACATATATTAGAAGCAAGTTTGGATCTTATTTTAGTCAAGAAATCGGTATTCTACACTTGAAAATTAAAATGCTCAATTATAAGTCTATATTGATTCCTTTTGTTTTTGAAATAAGTTAGAATAACTACCTAGAAGATTTCAACTGCAACATACGGTTAATGTTGATATATTTTTTTGGATGGGAAGATATTCAAATGAGCTCTTGAATACAAGATCCTAAGTGAGGTTAAAGCAGTGACTTTTAAGTCAACCTTTTCACAAATATTGTGACAAGGGAAGAGACAGGAAGAGATGTAGGAATCATTTCATCTAGTGGGAGATATACTATAAACACATTCAAGTGAATGGATGTAAACTTGTCTAAGAGGAGTTGAACATTGTATCAAGATGTTACATGAGTTTATACGGCCAGAAGAAGCCTATGAGAGGGTGAACCCAATCAAGAGACAATAATATGAGGCAAATTTTCAAGTAACTTGAATGTTCTATTTAATTGAATTTATTGTGACTCACCAGTGATTGTTATCTCCTTATAATAAGTACTTTATTTAAGTAGGAGCTTCTGGAGCATATACAGAAACCCAAAGGGGAATGTGTTCGATGAAGACTATGATTAAAAGGGTAGTAGACTAACTAAAATGAGTGGGATAAGAGTCAACCCAATTGTCTCTTGAACACAAAACTAGTAAACTGATTATCTAATTACTTTCGTCTTACTTGAACGACCAAAATTGTATACCATAATTGTCTAAGTGACCATATTATGACCAAATCCATGAAGACAAGCTCAATAGAGATATCTATGGAGTTAGAAACTCCCAAATCTCTTACATTTGAGAAGAATGAGATGTCAAAGACATCGTACCAACTAGTTTTCAGCATCCAAAGGCTGAAGCACCCTAAAGCAAATAGGAAACTTATGCTACCAAGCATTGAAAGAATGGGATTGGTCAAATTGTTGGTGACATGCCAATCTGAGCAGTATAACTCTATCCAGGCTGTATGGATAGTCTTGGAAAATGGAATTGATGGTTTTCTTCCATAAAGTTAAAACTAAGTTAAGTTTTGACATGATGTACTAAGTCCTAACACGTTTAGGCAACACTTAAGGCAAATGTCAAACAAATAAGTTTACACAAACAGGCTAAATGTCAAACTAATAAGTTAAAACTAGTCTTTTGCCTTGCTTTAGCTACATCATCATTTTTTCCAAACTCAAATTCAACATCTTAAAGTTGTTGTAAGATATCTGCATCAGATAAAGTCTGAGGAGGTCTTCTTTTTTCTTGTTTCCTATTAAAACAATTCTGTTGCAATCTAAACTTGTGCTTACCATTAAGAAACCTCCAATGACCCATGAAGCACCACTTTCGATGTGAGGAAGGCACACTGAGTCACAGTCAAAATTGCAAGCTGAATACGTCATCTAGTATGCACATTCCACTCGGATAATATTCCAAGTCCAGGAAAGCCACTTATTGTAACCCCCTTCGATAATCAGGCCGGGATTAACGTTTAATCACATTTAATTATCGAATAAGAAATCCAGGACAATTAAAAACTTTTTAAAACACCTGTACAAATGGATTTCCATTCATTTCATTCATTAAAACAAATGGCCTGTTTGGTCTGTTACATATACAATATCAGAGTAAGCACAATTCCCGACATTCACCCGGGATAATAACATTAATCCAAAGGTTTATACAAGGCATCATTGCCCATCTCAGTATCCATACCGGGGATTACACAAAACTATAGTACCATAATCTATACAATATATTTACAATGATCCAAAATGATAACCAGTTTAATGTAAAACCAAAATATTTAACTAAGACTACCGCTGGCAGTCCTAATCGTCCTTTGCCACTTGCTTTCTTTTCGATCCACTTGCCCTGTCTAAAATGTTATTTGGAAAGAATGAGATTCTAGAGAATCCCAGTAGCAACAGTTTATTTATATGATGCATATATACAAAGCAAGTCACATATATCAAAATGCAGCAATCAATATTCGAGACCGGGCTTTCGCCACGTTCCCTTCACTATCAATGTAATCGAGTCCGGGCTTTCGCCACGTCCCCTTCACTTTCACTTTAATCGAGTCTGGGCTTTCGCCACGTCCCCTTCACTTTCACTTTATTCGAGTCCGGGCTTTTGCCATGTCCCCTTCACTTTCACTTTATTCGAGTCCGGGCTTTCGCCACGTCCTCTTCACTTTCACTGTATTCAATGACTAATGCAAACATGCCATGCAATACACATGATATAGGATAAAGTGTTACTACCTTTGTCTTTCCTTCCTTGAGCAGGCACAGGCCTTCTAGGCTCCGGGAAGATATCAAATCCTAAAGTCATAATTAAGGACGAAACATTATTCTCTATTCCAATACTCAATTAACTCTTCAACACTTAGATTTGGTTATCAATAATGACCCTTAAGAAGTCACAAATGCCTCTAATAAAACCCCTAAAAGGTTGGGAAACAATAGGGTGAAGATCTCTTTTCGAAAACACTAAGTGTTGGAATACAGGGTTGGGCCGCGGCCCACCCTTCCTTGGGCTAAGGCCCAAATATGCGCAGAAGGTCTTGGGCTGCGGCCCACCACTCTTGGGCCGAGGCCCAAAACAGGTCAGAAAGGCTTGGGCCGCAGTCCGCCACTCTTGGGCCGCGGCCCAGAGATTTCCTGACTCTGTGCTGAACTTCAAAAAACCATAACTAATTCTAGAAAATTCGAAACGGAGTGATTCTAAAGCCAAACGAAAGGTATTTGAGTCCTCTTTCAAGGAAAAATATGGCTTATAACTTAAAATCATCACAAAAATACAGAATCACCCAAAACCCAACATGACTCCAAAACAGAGTTCTGTTTTTGCACCAAACTTTGGCAAAGCATAACTCTCAGAATACCAAACGAAATGACATAAAATATATGTCCATTTTGAAGCTTGGGATGTGAAATTGAAGACTGGAAAGTTTCACAATTTTCTGAAATCATTTGGTCACTCAAAACGTCCACACAAATAAACTATCCAGACAGAGTTCACATTGACAGCATTTTCCAACTTTTCTACCAAAGTGTTTAATGACTCCAAAATCATTAACCAAGCTTATTCCCATACAATTTTCCATAAGGAACACAATGGTAGCCTCAAAATGACCAAATTCATACTCTAACCACATGCCCTGTTTTGACCAACACACCAAAAACAATACAAAGTTCTCAAACTTTACTTTTAATGATTCAAACCAATCCATTTGTCGAGAAGACATCATAATACACCATTTCCATTATCACAACATGCCAAACTCACTAAGACCCTAATTTTCGAAAATAGGGCATAAATTTCCAGAAAAATCAATGCTCACCAACATCCACAATATATATATCAAAAGGGAGATAACACTCACCTCTTTCACTTTGCCAAAGAGATTTCTTGATTCTTCAACTTTCACAATCTCTTGAGGTCACAAACTAACACCAATGAACACCTTACAACCATCAAAATGAAGCTATTCATTCAAGGATCAATATTAAAGAAGGGAGTTTGAGCAATAGAAGCCATTTTCCCTACCTTTTTGCAAGCTTTCCCCCCCTTGTTTTTCCGCAACAATGGCGCCCCCAAGGAGAGAAGAGAGAGAACGAGAGAGATGAGGGATGGAGCTGGAGTGAAGAAATGAAGAATGATGACACTACTCCCTCCCTTTTCAATTTTTTTCTGCGCACAAGTGAGGGAAGAGAGGAGAGAGAAATGCATTTAAAAATTCCCTTTTGACTTTTCTTTACCTTCCTCTCACACCCACTTTGCCACATGTCAATTCTTCATTGGCTCCCATAAAGGTAAACCACCAATTAGCTACTTTAACCCCTCCATTAACCATTTAATCCCACTTCTCATTTCTCTCTTAGCTAGTAATTAATTTTCTCTATTAATCACTAACTAATTGCCCAACAATTTCATCCTTTAAATTTTCCATCAATTATGACATATAAATAATATTGTCATCAATATACATTAATTCAACTTTAATCCAATAATTATCCTCAATAATTATCATTAAGCCTTAATCAAAATTTGGGGTGTTACACTTATCATCTATATCAAGGCTGCATGTAAGTTGAATAGTGTCTTCTCATACAAATCATATGTTTCGATGTTGACATTCCACAAGTCGAGCAATTCCGTAATAAGCGGTTGGAGATACACATCGATGTCATTACCTAATGCTGTTTTGCCTAGAATGATCATAGATAGAATGAATGAGCTTTATTTCATACATATCCAAGGGGCAAGTTATAGGGAACTAAAACTATCGGCCAAATACCTTAACTTGTGCTAAGATTCCCAAATGGATTAAAACCGTTGGTTGCCAAAGCAAGCCGAACATTTCTAGGGTTAGCCGCAAAAGTTGCAAAGTTTGATTAAAACACTTCCCAAGATTTTCATCCCATAAATATCTTAATTTACCATCTTCATTATTGTAAACTTCATGCCACCTCATATGCTCAACTGTTTTAGACAACATAAACAATCTTTATAACTGTGGCTTCAAAGAAAAGTACCTGGGTATCTTTACAGGTTTCTTCTTCTACTTTTTCCCCTTTTGAATTGTTTTGTACCTTGATGTGTGACATCGCATACAAGTCTCCCTTCTAGTATCATCTCCCCAATACAGCATACAATCATTGGGGCATGCATCAATTTTTTGGCAGTTTAAGTCCAACCTATTAATAATCTTCTTGGCCTCGTAGAAAGTTGTGGGAATCTCAGTATCAGAGAACGTATCTTGTAATAATTCCAGCAACATCAACATTCCCTTATCAATGATTCCACACAAGCACTTGATATGATACAATTTGATCAAGAAAGATAATTTTGAGTATTTTCGACAACCTTGATATAAAGAATGATCTGCTTCCTTCATTAGATTCAAACAATCTAAAACTGCTTCATTCCTCAAGAATAAAAGGTATGGACCCTACACTTTTTCGTTGAAGTTGTCATCTTAAAAACCAAACGCATCACGAACAATATCATTAATAGGACCATCTTGATCTATTTGAACTCATGCTTTTGAACTTCGGGAATGACATCATCATATCTCATATCGAGTTTCTTACCATAAACTCCCTAGAATGTATGGTCTTCTAGGAAATGCTTCAAAAGCAAATGTTCCTTAACAACTTCTCTTGTATGCCACTTCTTAAACTTGAATATATGACACGGACACACAATCTTACCATTACAATTGGCATGAGAGTATGTGAAATCCAAGCAATTGTTTAATCCATACAAATATATTGGAGAATTGCATGGCAACTTGATCCATGACTTATCCCTAGCTAGTGAAAAAGTTAACAAAGAAGAAGAGTGAAGCGATAATTTTGAGTTTTCTGAATGAAGCGTGCCTAAAAGTTTAAATTCAAATTCTCCAACGTTCAACAATTTGTAGTGATTCTTAAACCACTTCCATAACCACTACTAAGTGCAACCTTTGTATTGGTTTGGCGGACCAAACTGCTACAAACTTTTATGACCCTTGGCGTGATGTGACATATTCAAATTTCAAAATGACCCACTTTATAGTAGTTAAGGCAAGAAACCACTACAAAATTTCATGACCATTGGCGGGATTTGACAGATTCAAATTTCAAAATGACACACTTTGTAGTGGTTAAGGGGTAGAAACCACTAAAACATTCCATGGCCGTTGGTAGGATTTGACAAATTCAAATTTCAAAATAACACACTTTGTAGCAGTTAAGGAGAAAAAACCGCGGCAACATTATTTTTTATTATTTAAAAAATAATTAAAAGTTTGTAGTAGTTTTATAACTGATACAAATATAAACTTATTTTTTTAAAAAAAATACTTTGCAGTTTGCAATGGTTTGTAGATAAAAACAGCTACAAACTTCAGTTATTTATTTATTTTTTTAATTTTTTTTGGATGAGTTGCAATTGGAACAAGAAATTACATAAATGAAAAAACAAATGTCCAAATTTTGTTTCCAAATGTTCCAAATCAAAATAGAACTATCCTAAATAAAAAATAAATCTAACTAAGATATAACTAGCTATCCTGAGGCTGATCATCGTATCCTATCTCAGGGGGTAGAATCACGGGGCTGACCAAAGTTAACAACACCATCATCATGGGTGGCTAGACGATGAACCTAGGGATTGGCGGGACCTGTGGATACTCCTTCTCAAGAAACAACCAACTCTATGAGCTAGACAGCATGGAATCCATGATATTCTGCCACTAGGTTTGCTAAACGTAGAAGAAGTCGGCTTGCACCTGAAGCTGCCTAGAAACCTCTTTACGAATGATTCGAACAGTCTCCTCCCAAGGCCTTTTGATGCCAGAGGTCCCTACTTCAGAGGTGCCAGCTTTAGAGGCATTGTTCTTGCCGTAGACCATGTTAGGTCTGACACCTGACTGCATACCCCTACAAAGTCCTGGGTGCTCAATTCCCGACACACTCGGGTTCTATTCATTAACAAGGGTTTCACAAAGGCAAAAGGCCCAAAATTCATTACCCTTAACCTAGGGATTACACAAAACTATACTACCAATTCCATTATATACAATTGTTTTCCAAAAACATCCAAATGATATACATGATAACCAATAACCCAAAATATACTTCTAAATCAAAGCTCTATCCGCTCTTCATCGCCCGCTTTCCCTTTGATCCATCTGCCCTGTCTAAAACATGATTTTTGGGAGAGTGAGATTCTAAGGAATCCCCGTAGTGTCAAATCAATCATAGTATGTACAACAATAAGGCATGAAATCAAATCATTATCCACACAAAGCAACTACAACGGCAATGGTTAGTATGACACATGTCATCCCTTACGATTGCTCACGCTGTATTGCATCACAACAATCCACACAATATATTTCACCACAGCTGGGATTCATATAAAGCATTTCACAACGCATGCCACACTGGCAAGATACACATAGCCCACAGCTGGATTCACAAACACCGCCCCACGGGTCGGATTCACAAAGTTCCATGTCGATTACGACGGCAGTTTAACGGTCGACCTAGAGATGACCAATGTCAATCCCTATACTGCTCACGCTGAAGTGCTCACGCCGTAATGGACCATGGCACATAGTTCACAAAGTTCAATGATAAGTTATGCATACCAAAACATCATACACAATATGAGAGAAGAGTCACTACCTTGATCCTTCCGGGCGTACTCTGGCACCGGTCTCTCCCGCCTAGGGCAAATGTTGTATCCTAGAATCATGATTAGGGACGAAGAGTTATATTCTATTCCAAGACTTAATTGACTTGAAACACTTAAATTTGGTTATCATAATTGACCCTTAAGAGGCCACAAATGCCTCTAATAAAAGCCCTAAAAGGCTGTGAAACAATAGGTTAGAGATCTCCTTTCGAAAACTCAAAGCATTGGAACACAGAGGTTGGCCGCGACCAGCCCTTCCTTGGGCCGCGGCCAAAATATGGTCAGAAGGCCACTGGCCACGGCCAGCCACTCATGGGCCGCGGCCAAAATCAGGCCAGAAAGGTTTGGGCCGCGGCCAAGAAATTCCCTGATTCTTGGCTGAACTTCCAAAATTCATAACTAATCCTAGAAAAATCGAAACAAGGTGATTCCAAAGCCAAAAGAACGGTATTTAAGTATTCTTTCTAGGAAAAATATGGCTCATTACTTCCAATCATTACAAAAATACAGAATCACCAAAAACTAAATACTACTCCATAACAAAGTTCTGTTTCCATCCCGAACTTTGGACAATCATATCTCCCAGAATACTAAACGAAATGACACAAAATACATATCCATTTTGAAGCTTGGGATGTGAACTTTAAGACTGGAAAGCTTCAGAATTTTTCAACACCATTTGGTCATTCAAAACGCTCGTACAAACTGACTGCCTAGACAGAGTTTACACAAGACAGATTTTCCAATTTTCTATCAAAGTGTTCAATGACTCCAAAATCAATAACCAAGCTTATTCCCACACAAAATCACTCAAGGAATCCAATGGAAAGGTCAAAATCACCAAAATCCTATTCCATTATCATGCTTTGGTTTTGGGTAACATTAATCACTAAAATCTCAAATTCTCCAAACTTAACAATTTCAAACCCAATCAATTCTATCTACCCAAAATGCATTCCAAAGTACTAATTCCATGACAACAACATGCCAACCACACATTGACCCTCATTTTCGAAATTCAAAGCAAAATTTTCAGAAAATTCAAACTTAACCAATGGCTACAAAACCTATATAGAAATGTTTGTCTTACTCACCTTTATAACTTTTCCAAAGGAGTTTCTTGATTCTCCCAACTTCAAGATTTCTTGAGAGCTCAAACAACACCAAATGACAAATCTAAAACCATGAAATTGAAGCTCTCAAGACAAGGAACAAGTTTATAGAAGAGCATTTTTCCATTAGAGGCCATTAAGAGGGCCAAATGGCTTACCTTTTACAAAGAACTTCTTCTTTCCTTCAGCAATAGTGGCACGAAAATGAGAGAAGAAATGAGAGAGAGAAGGAAGGTTGAAGATGGAATGATCACTCCTCTTCCCCATACCTCCTATGTTAGCGAAAATGAGAGGGAAGGAGAGAGAAGAAATGGTTTAATAATGTTATATTTGACTTTTCTTACATCCTCTCTCACCCAACCAATTTGCCATGTGTCAGAATTTCATTTTCTCTCATAAAGAAATCAACCAATTAATCACCTTAATCCCTCCATTAGCCATTTTAATTACACATCTCATTATTCTCTCATAGTTAGTAATTAATTTTCCCCTTAATCACCAACTAATTGCCCAATAACTCCATTCTTCCAATTTTTCAATAATTATGACATATTAATTAATATTTCCATAAAACACATAATAATTCAAATTAAATTCATAATTATCCACAATAATTGTGATTTGCCCTTAATCAAAAATTGGGATATTACACCCATAGTTTGTCCTGTAGTTCTCCTGCCTAGCCTTCCTCTCGTAAAAGAATTAAAATAAAAAATTAATATTATAAATAACAAAAAACATTTATAAACAATAAAAAAATAATATAAAGCTAAAATTAATTGACATTGTAAAAAATTACTAGTTCGCTGTAAGTGACAACAAATGTCTTTGATCCTGCAGGTTAATGGATCATCTGCTGCCCTCGACTTCTGGTGTTTCTCTAAGAGAGAGCCTGTATAAACAACAAAACTTTTAAATTATTTAAAAATATTAAAAAAATAATTATTATTAAAAAAAACCTATCCGTTTGGGCTCCGCCTATATTGGATAAAACTTGCCCAGTCATTAAGTGGGACGCCATTAGGAACGTTCTCAATTGACTGCTCCAGAGGTATCATCCTATCCTTATTCATATTGTAGAAGAGATGATTCCTTTTGTTCTTCTAGCCATCCCTTATCTTGATCATCTTCTACCTCTTCCTGTTGTCATAGATGGCAAACCTATCTTGTAACACAATTGAATAAATAATAACTAAATATAATTAATTAATTAATTACAAATGACATAAATTATAACTATTTAAATTTATAATATAATTAAATATAATTAATTACCTTCACAGCCTCGTCCCACACTATATTCTCTAGTATCCGGGGAACATTCTTCTATATCTTGAAGTGGATAGGGAATTGCATCTAGTTCAAACCCAACTCATTCAGATAGCGGTTGAATAGGTGACCACCATTCTCAACCAGTTGGTTCGTGGCCTCATTCCACGAAACTATCACACATAGTCCCCAGTCTAGGCTGTTGAGACCTGCCACATAGTCCCTAGCTCTGGTGGGGTCACCTCCTATAGGGTTGTCTGCTGTAGGGTCATCTGTTATGGCTATTGTGCAAGGGTCACCTCCTATGATCGCACAAGGACATGTCTAGCTACCTCCATGTTGCCCTCTATTGGCCCTACCATTACCCCTCCGCTACTGCTCCCCCACAAAATAGGTCTGAGGGAAAGCTCAACCTACTTCCCCTTCCCCTTATCTCTTTTATAAATCATAATAACTACAATTATTATTAAATAATTAAAAAAATATCAATATTTATAACAAAATTAGAATAATAGGGGAAAATGGAAATAAAGGAGTTAACATTACTAACCTCAAGTGTCTAATTCTATAAATGCTTGAGTAGAACCTTAGATATAAAGCAAAACCTTTTAGAGGATGTGTGAGAAACGAATTTGGCAAAAGTGGTAAAATGGGGGGGGGGGGTGAAAGCGCTTTGATGGCATTGAAATTTGTAGCAATTTTTTGAAAAACCGCTACCTAAACCATAACAAATCACGAAACCTTATCTCGCCTAATTTGAGCTTTTATGGCAGTTCTATAAAACTGCTATAAATGTGTAGACCCTTTGCATTCTATAGCGGTTATACATAGAACCACTACAAATATGCAGGAAAGTTTGTAGTGGTTATGTAAAACCACTATAAAGGTGCAGAAGCTCTACATTATGTAGTAGTCATTCATCCAAACTGCTACAAATATGCGAGAAAGTTTGCAGCAGTTATGTAAAACTGCTACAAATATATGGCCCTTTGTATTCTGTAGCGGTTATTGTTATATAAACAGCTATAAATGTTGCGCCAGCTTTACTCCACTTGGCATCGCGTTTGTCATAGTTCAGATCATGGAATTGCTACAAATTTTGTGCCATAACTTGTAGCAGTTTGGTTGTGTAAACTGCTACAAATGTTATTTGCTAACAAGTGCGCCACTGGGCACGAGTCATACCATTGCACATTTATAGCGGTTTTGTTACAAACCACTATAAACCCTGATATTGATAGTGGTTTCATTTAACTGCTACAAATTAACCTCTACGAATTGACAACTTTTTTGTAGTGCTACATAGCCATGGCAGACGCCAAGGATGAAATAAGAAAAATTGGGAATCGCACTGTGGGAGGCCCATCAAGTGCAAGTGGGAACTGTTGGATTTTTGGGTCCGAGTCTACCCTTGATAGGCCAGACTATTTGTTTCAGAAAAATCCGAATCAAATAAAGGAGAGAAAAAATCAACAATTAGTACAAATAAAATCACACTTATGTATGATTAGTTAACCGAATCACCATTTATGTTAATTTGGAGGAGGAGCCCCTTGATTGAGAAGAGGATCTTCTTGATTGAAGAATGAATCAAGAGTTATTGCCATGTTGAATGCAGCTTAGTGGGCAAGAAAGAGGGGCTCTCCAGGACCCTATAAATAGAGGCCTCCACCAAGCATTGCAACTCACTCTAGAGTAATTGAATTCTCTTGTGCTCTCTCTTCTTTCTTCCATATTTCTTTAGTTCTGGTTTACTACTGTGCACATCCAGTTAGACTCTTATAATCTAATCTATTGTGTGAGCTCTTCTCCTGGATTCAACCTGATCTGGAACGCATCATCTCTCTCTCTCTCTCTCTCTCTCTCTCTCTCTCTCTATTAGTTTCTATCATCTTATTACTTAAGAGAAATTACATGCAAGTTCCAAATAAGAAAATTAATTACTCACATATATTAACCACTGGTAAACATAAAAGCTTGAAAGTTGCGTTGGACGTGTAAATGAAGTTAAGAAAATAATTAATTTTCTTATTTCGGTACTTTTTGTAATTCTCCAAAGTAAAAAATCCTATTTTTGGGGGAAGAATTATGAGGTCCCAAAGAATTAATATAATCACAAAAAAGTCTAAGTAACAAGTGAGCAATATAGACTTGTTGTTATTACCTGCACTGGAACTTATTATTGCATATTGGCATACTATCCACTTGTTGTAAGATTTTTTTGGTAATTATATTCATTTCTTGATATCTGATAGTGATTTTCCTATTTTTTACTAAAAATAAAAATATTATTTGAACTTTCAAAATTATTGTTATAATTTTTATGGACAAAAATAAAGTCGTACCATTTTACATTATGAGCACACCAATCTTTTACAAGTTTATAAAAACTTGTGAAATTTGACAACATATTGTATCCGACTAATTGCAATTATTTTGCCTAACATAGTCTTGTGTTTAGGGTTGAGCAAAATCAAACCGAAATCAGAGACCGAATCAGACCAAATCAATTTCGATTTTTTCATTGTTTGGTGTATGTTCAGTTTGTTTTTTTAGTTTTCTTCGGTGTTTTGGTTTGGTTCAGTTCTTTAAAAAAAATTTGATTTTAATCAAACATCTTACAAAATATAAAGAATATACCATATGATATATTTTTTTTTTTTTTACATTTTGCCTTGATGCAGCTAAGTGTTAATACTACATTGATCACATATATTGTTTATTTTGAATCATTTTTCTTTAGATCTTGTTGAGGCTGTTCAATTTATAATTTTTATTAACTTTTGATTGTTGAAAATTCAAATATTCTAATTCAATTATGAAGGCCCAAAAATTTTGGTTTTATCTAAAAAAACTGAAGCCAAACCGAATTATTTTGGTTATTTTGGTTTGGTTTTCTTCTTTTGTTCAGTTTCAGTTCAGTTTAAAATTGGGAAAATCTCACTAAGGTCCCTAGGGATATAGTTTCCAAATGTGAACTTACCTTATTAACAAGTGTATGTGACTATATTGATAATCTCATATATGTTAATCAAAGCAACTCCTACTGATAAGTGTATGTGACTATAGACAAGTCATAGAGTAGCCGTTAACAAGCCCATCTATGTTAACCAAAACAAGTCTCGTTGACAAATGTGTGTCACTATATTGACAAGTCATAGAGTTGCTATTAACAAGCTAATCTGCGTTAAAAAAAAACAGCTTTCATTGACAAGTGTATGTGGTCATATTGACAAGTTATAAAGTGGCTATTGACAAGTTTATCTTTATCAATAAGATAACTATATACTTTTTTGATAGAGGAATCTATACTGGGTATTTTTTCTGGTCCTTGGGACCGAGTGAGATTTTCCCTTTAAAATTCATTTCAGTTTTTTAGTTTTTTTTTTGGTTTTTACTAAAAATCGAATGATCATCCCTACTTGTATCCTATATAATAACAAATTTAATTTAAATTTTCCGAATTATAATATATCTACAATTAATTAAATTTAATGTATTTCAATACTAGAGGTGGTCACGGATAAGTGATACAAGCCTCAGCGTTGAAACTGTTTGATATATTTTTGAATGATTCATTGAGTTGGACTCATGTAAAAATTAATCAGATTGTACAGTTTTAGCTAAGATTAAAGGATCACAAAAAAAGTATGGTTGCCCAAAAAAAAAAAAAAGAATCACAGATAGTGTAACTATGAGATAATGATAATTGTGTGTGTGTGTGTGTGTGTTTATTTTTTGGAATTTTTTCCATTTGAGGAGTTCAAGCTTCCTAATTATTAGGCAAGGAATTTTCTTCCCTTTGAGCATATACTTTCTTTTAAAGAGTCCAAGCTTCCAATAGCACTCAGTATCATAAGTTTAGAGTGCTCATTCTACTGAGAAAAATACTTTAAGGCCAAAATTATATTGAAACTTACTGTAGGTTATTGAGTTCTACTAAAAAAAATATTTTGAAGTGTTATGTGCACCATAATTAATTTAGTGCACTAAATACTGCTAGAAAAGTACATAAAGTGCTGGATGTTGTTTAACCCTACAAAATATTAGAAAATTGCACTTTTCAGTTCATTTCTCAAACTCTATTTCATGCCTAAAGGGCCCATCTAGCTAGTTTTAGTTGCACTCAAGCATGATGGTGAAATTTTGAATGTTGTTGCAGGTAAAGAAAATGAGGGAGGAGTGTGTGTGTATAAGAAATTGGACGAAGGAGATATGGGGATATGGGGATATGGGAATGTGGTGCGTTGCTGAACGAAGTTGTGGATGAAAGTGATCCTCTTAGCATTTATTGCAATCTGATGAAGATTGGGCGCATTTGACAGCTCTTATTAATATTCATGGTATTTATTCCATGTAATATTTATACCCTTCATTTTATCATCTAGGTTTGATGGGCCCACCAAACTCAACTTTTGGCTATAATCATCCATATCTACTATTTACACACCACCGTTAGGGGTGGAATCAAGTCAGGTCAGGCTTTTCCCTTAACAGGTATGGCCTATTAAGGCACAAAATGTCTTGAGGCAAGCTTTTGGCTTGTCAGAAGCCATTTTTTGAGCCTAGACCTAGCCTGACCTGAAACCTGTTAAGGCCTAGATTTTTAAAATTTTATAAGCAAACTAATAGGCCACAGGCCACATTGCAAACTTCGGAGGCATGAATTTTGAAATCTGGATGTTTAACTAAATGCAGCACCGCACAAGTTATATGCACACTCTGGGTTGTATTCTGCACTGTATAAGTACGAAGGCAAAAAAATTACCTTATGATAAAAAAAGATTTGAGAGAGAAAACCACAAATCAAGCAAGTGATGCAAGGGCAGCTAGCTCCTTGTTGTAGTTAAAACACAAAACCAAATTTCAGAAACAGCAATACGAGTGAAAGACATCAAAGAAATGTCTTCCAAGATGGTTAAGACTTGAGGAAGTTCTGATTATTGATTAAAACCATCCAGAACAAAGAGAAATGCAGACAAACTCTAATAACAAAAAACTTACATTGTTCAAACTTCACACGCCTAACTCATTATGAGACATTAGGAAAGAAATAAGTAGGCCGTAACAAGAATGATACGAATCAAGCAGTTTTCACTGCAATTAACTAAGTTCAAGGTCTAGAAAGAACTTCCCAAAACCAGAAGGTAATACCTGGGGGGACTAATTACAAAGTTGATGAATTGCTCAATCATCTTCCTTCTACATGTAGTCCAGAGTAACTCCCCCTCATGAGATTACGAAGTTGAGAGGAATATCTGAGAACCTCAAAATCAATTTTTCACCATCTCCAAAAACGTATGTTCTTATAAGAGCAGCACCTTAATAATCCCAAATCCTCTCGCTGTAGGGAACCATTAAATTCCAGATGAATTTATTCATTCAAAAATTAGAATGCAGGGCATCAATAATTTCTGCAGGAAACAATACCAACTGGCTAAGAAAAGGCACCACAGTGCAAAAAAGATTTCTAGTTTACAAATATGCTGGTCCCCGAGTAATCATATGAAAGACGGGAAGATCCCAATAAGCAAAAGCATTCATAGATCTAAATGCCTCAAAAGCACACAAAACGTTGCATCTAGAAAAACTAGAGAAACACCCGGTAAGCAGAGGTATTAAGTATTAACCCAAACAAATAGCCAGCCACTTTATATTACAAGTATCTAACTAAGCTTGCACTAAAATTTGTGGTGACATGAAAACATAAAATTTAATAACGGAAAAATCAATTTCTCAGTCTAAGATTGTCATAGTACCTGTCTCAAATGCAAGAGCTACAAGATCTTCTTGGTCTTTTGATGCATGGCATTGATACTGAAAAATCAATAGTTTCCGTGTGTGAGAAGAAGAAGAATACATATAAATTGAGAACCATTAAAAGTACATGAAACACATACCCACGAATGTGAATGATAAACAGAAGTTTAGCTTCTGGATCAACATAAAATCCACCTTTAAGCTTTGCCTCATCACAGCCTCGCAAGCACTCATTCTCCCCGTCGTACGGTGCATATCAAATTGAAACAGAGGATTGAAAATCGAGTTCGAGAAGGTCACTGACCTGAAATCATCTCTAACTAACTCAGGAACGAGAAAGATTAGATAGAAAGAAGAGTTTGTGCGGAAAGCTAAAAGCTTGACTTGATGAAAGGGAAAATCTAAAGAGACGACGGAGAAATAAGCTGAGAATGAAATCACAGAATGAAACCAGATACTTACCTAATGGTTAACAACTGATAGAGAAACAACGGAGAGAGAAGGGCCGTGTGAAGGACCAGCGGTCGACGGTGTACGCATTTCTAAAGAAGTCGAAGGAGTTGGAGTGTGACATGAGTGAGCGCTTGAGATTTGAGATTTGAGAAGTCAGCACAAGAAAAATGAAGATTTATGCCCCGTTTGTTATAATGGAAGAATTTTTAGAGAATTTGAAGTGGAACTAGAAGTGGAATTGGAGATGGAAGTGAGGTTTAAAAGTGTGTTTGGTATAGCGGTGGAAGTGGGATATAATTTTTAATGGAAACCTATATTTGTAATATGAAAATACCTAAATACCCTCCAACAAAAAAAAAAAACCCCTTCCCCTCCAGAGACCATCGACACCATCCATGTTTCACTGGAATTGACCATTGCCGGCAATAATCATCAACCAAAAAACAATTCATCCATGCTCAATCATGAATCTAAACAATATACAAATCAAATCCAAACTCAAATATCATCCATCAACATTATATGAGAAACATAACAGCAATGGTAAAAAAAAACAGAGAAACAGAACGGCAAAACACGATGACCATTGTAGATCTGGAAAGATAGAGGTTTGAACTTGATCTGGTGGCAACGGAGGTTGAAGAAAAAGACAGCCACTGAAGATCGACGAAGGTTGAGGGTCATCGCCGATGGGGGAGTTGCAGATCGATGGGGAGAAGAAGTCGAATAGGGAACAAAGTTGCACAAAGAGGAAGAGAAGTCGTCATCATGAAGAGGGAGGTTGAAGACGATGGGGACTCAAAAATAGTGATTATTGAGGTTGAAGACGGAGGTCTCGCGATCACTGTGATGGGAGATAAGGACGGGCACAAAGATTGGTGGAGGCTGTAGGTAGGGACAGGCTCGATGGTTGTCTCCGACCACATCTCCGCCATCGCCCATAGTTATTGTTGATGTTTCGACTAAGCGCACCTTCACCGTCATCAACCCACGTCGCTGTTCATGGTCATTGGACCTCTCTGTGGGCAGATGGATATTTTAATCTCCACTTCCATGGAGGTGGCTCACTTCTCATGGGGTAGTGAAGGAAGTCAGTTCCATCATTTTTGATAGAACTGAGTTCCACATGGAACTCGGTTCTTACATACCAAATGGTCTCATTTTTGACTTCTCTCCCCAATTCCACTTCCTGTGCCGCCCTTTCACGCTACCAAACGTAGCATTAGGGTTAGGGTATATGGAGGTGCTAAAGGCTAATTACCTTTTCACCCTTACAATTTTTTTGTTAAAAAAATACCTTAATAGGCTTAGGCATGTTTGATAGGCCTACCAAGCCTGTCAGTAACCCTTGGCCTGGCTTTTTAGTACAAACAGGCTTTTAGAATGGCCATCAGGCCAGGCCTGACCAGGCCCAGAACAGGTCAGGGCGCCTAACCTGTTTCCACCCCTAGCCACCGTTAATTGGGCACCATCCTGTATATATACTCTTTCACTCTTTAATATGAGATATATTTACCTAATTTGATTAGATTAAAGAAATTAGTTAATATGACATGTAATTTCTAAAACATCCTAGTCATATTCCCTAATTCCCTCATTTTCTCTTCTATTTGATTATTATTGAGGGAACATCAATATGAGTAAATTAAGAAAAAAAATTAACAAATATGAAAACTATGTCTTATATTTAGGAGGAAGATCAACTCCACAAATATGTTTTATATTAAGGACCGGAGGAGTATAAATCAAAGAAACAAAAAATAAAATTTTGCCTTATAGTTTTAGCTCTTCAATAATTTAGTCATTAAATTTTGACCTGATGCAACTCAATTTTGTAATTTTGACTTAATTAAAACTCGATCCTTGAATTTTAATTCATTGCAACTTGATAAATCACAATTTTAATATATTTTATCCCACCTTATTCATTTATTTTGGAGATTATTTTAGGCTAATTTGGATTTATTAGATGATATTTGGATAATTAGCCAATTTTGGGAAATAATATAAATCTGAATTGATTATGATATTATTGGGCTCAAAAAGATAATATTATATTGTGATTGAAAAATATTTTCAATTATAAGATAAATCACGAGTTTTATTATATTCTTGCAGAAAATCCTATGGTGCAAAGCTTTTCTTAGAAACTCAAAAAGAATCCAATGGTGGAATTTTATTGGGCTTTTAGAATTTTAGTAGGCCCAAATTAATACCCAAAGCTCTCCCCTCCCTTCTTAAAAATAACCTAGCCGTCACTGCATTGGGGGGATATACACGGACTGAGAGACACAGGCATATACGCACAGAGACGGGAAGACGCTGAGAGCACGCAGACGCAAGAATTGCTGGAGGTTCCTCTGCATTCACCAATAATTCCCATCCTCTTCTCTATTCACACGCGGGTCCCACCTCCACAACACCTTTTGAATTGCATCAATTCATATTTCAACAGTGACGGAAATTGCACAGTGACGGAGCTGATTCATCAATTCTTCTCAACGTTTCTTCATGGCTGTGACGCATTGTGTGGAGTTTGGAGGAGAGAATAAATCCATGGTAGCTTAATTTTCTTGGGAGGCAATTTGGGAGGAGCATGGAGGAAGCTAGAGCCTAGGAGCTTACACTTGAAGACTACAAGGGAGTGTCTTTCTTTTATCTTTTTGATTCAAGACTTGAGATTGTTTAGTTTTAAATAATTTTGGGTTGTGTTAATTGAGAACAATCTAGTTTTAGATTGTAGACTTAATTTTTATTTGGATTGAATTGATATTTTGGCTTTGATTTGTTTTAATTGATTATTGGGATTTTTGTTTGCAAACTTTTGATTGTCAATTAAATTATTAATTGAGTTTTCATTATTAATTTAATTGTCAATTTGGGTTTAATCTCTTGATTGTTTAATTAGGTGATTAATTGTCGAATTGTTTAATTAGGCAATTGTAAACATAATTTCCAAAATTATCCTAAACAATTGAGATTGGTTTTTAATGGATTTAATTAACCACCGCTTTTTCCATTATGAGTTTTCTAGTGGATTAGGTGTTATTGAGCTTAAGGGTTTCCCATGTCTTAATTAGGTGATTAAATCTATTAATTCCAACTTTTCATGAATCTCCCTTGGGTCTAATAAATTGAATGGCTAAGAAAGCTAAATCCATGTGAATCCTAAGTTGTCCCCTTCATTATCATAACTGAACCAAATCCCTGTTGATTGTCTTGCCTTTGATTATTTTCTTTGCTTAGCATCTTCATTCCTTTTTCATAAAAAACCCCCTAAAGATTGCATTCCAATTCATTTAGGTTAGTTTCATTCTCATAGAGATTTTAGAGTCATTTGCATTTAGGTAGTAGAATCTTGCATTATAGTTTAGGTCCATTCTATTGCATCTTTTGTTACTTAAAAATCAATCCTAAAGAAAACTCATAGCTTGCTCCTTGGGAGAATGACCTAGGTTGACCCTAAACTGCATAATAATTTAGGACCTAGTTTAATTGATTGCTTTAGCGACAGAAGCACGCATCAATTTTGGCGCCGTTGCCGGGGAGCAGCGGTTACGCTTTAGGTTTGAGTTTTTAGGCAACTTCTTAGGTAGTTGTTTATTGCATGACCCGATCCTCTTTTGAAAAATTGTTTGAATTTGATCCTGAGATTGAGAGGACACTTCACCAACGAAGAAGGACTAGAGCTAGTACTTTTGTAGGCAATAGTTCCTCTGTTGAGCCCATTGTTGATTCTTCTGATTCTAAGGTCAATATGGATGCTAATAATATTGTTGTTAATGCTGATGGGAATGTTAATGTTAATGCAAATGCAAATGCAATTGTAAATGCAAATGCAAACGCAAATGCAAATGCAAATGCTAATATTGTTGATCCTGCTATGACTATTAGAGAATTGGTTTCACCTGATTTGCATTTTCAAAATTGGTGTATCAATTATCCTGATATTAATGCAAATTTTGAATTGAAATCTGGATTGATTCACTTACTTCCAAAATTTAATGGCCTTTCAGGTGAGGAAGCGTACAATCACTTGAAGATGTTTCACATGGTTTGCACTGCTATGAAACCTGTTGGTGTGACTGAAGATCAGATTAAGATGCGTGCCTTCCCATTCTCTTTAGAAGGATCTGCTAAAAATTGGTTGCTTCGATTACCTCCTGGATTCATTACTTCATGGAACCAATTGAAGAAATTGTTCTTGGAAAAGTATTTCCCAGCTTCTCGCACTTCATCTATCAGGAAGGACATATGTGGATGTCGACAGGTGGTTGGAGAATCCTTATATGAATATCTAGAGCGTTTTAAAATGCTATGTTCTAGCTGTCCCCACCATCAGATTCCGGATACATTACTGATCCAATACTTCCATGAAGGTCTCTTACCTCTAGAGAGAGATTTATTAGACTCAGCTGCTGGTGGTGCACTTCTACACTTGACTGTGGATCATGCTTGGGAATTGATTGAAAGGAAAGCTGAAAATAGCCAACAATTTGGTACTAGACAACAGGTCAAAGTTAATGAAGTGGGACGAATTTCTTCTAATTCTGAATCTCGCCTAGAGAGCAAAATTGATAGACTCGCATCTGCTATGGAAAAAATGGTTATGTCTCAGATGCAAAATTCTTCTAATATGGCCACTCCTATGGGGTCCTCTACTTATGTTACCCCACAGGCTAACTCTTCTGCTTTAGTAGGGCCATTCTGCTCTATTTGCTCTCTAGCTACTCATGGTACTGACTCTTGCCCCTACATGAATGATGGAGTTGAATCTTGTAATGCTATTTACCCTTCTAAGCCTTTGACTCAAGGCGGCCAAAGATATGATCCTTACTCCAATACATACAATCCTGGATGGCGTGATCATCCAAACCTTCGATATGGAAATGGCCAAGCTCAGCAAGCACAATTCAATCAAAGTGGGAATTCTAGTGGCAATATGTTTCAACAAGTTAGACAATCAATGCCAGTCCAAGATGAAGATTCAGGGTTAGCAAGTAAGGTGGACGCTATGATGAAAATCCTGATGCAGCAACAGCAACAGATGCAGGAATTTCAAGCTTTTAAAACTCAAATGGGTCAATTTTCTAACCCACTCAGTAATGTACAGAGTCAAGGTTCAGGAAAGCTTCCATCTCAAGTGGTAACCAATCCGAACGTTGGACCTCAACAAAATCCTAATATTGGTGGAGTTAATGCTATATCTCTTCGACGTGGAAAGATAATCCCTTCTGCAGATCCTATTACCACCAATACTTCAAATGATGAGGAAGTTGTTGATGACTCTCCTTCTACTCTTCCTTCTACTTCCACTTCCACATCGCAGGATCAGCCCACTTTATCAAAAACACAAGTGGCAACTCATGAAGAACAAGAAAAGGGTGAGGAAGGACAACAAGTGATCAAACCAGCCCTGCCATTTCCTACTGCAGTAGCTAAGGCTGAAAGGAGAAAGAAGGAAGCTGAGATATTTAATGAAGTCTATGATATCTTCAAGAAAGTGGTGATCAATGTTCCACTAGTTGACTTAGTCGCACAAGTGCCTAAATATGCAAAATTCTTGAAGGAGTTATGTACTACAAAGAGAAAATTTAAGCATGAAGGCAAGGTTGACTTAGGAGCAGTTGTCTCCTCTCTTTATCAAATGCCAATGCCAGTAAAGTGCAAGGATCCAGGTAGCTTTCTCATCCCTTGTACTATTGGTGACATTGACTTCTCAGATGCCCTAGCAGACTTGGGAGCAGCTATCAACGTTATGCCAAAATCAGTCTTCAATCAACTCAAGGGTGTGGAACTTAAGCCCACAAATCTCATTGCATCCCTTGCTGATAGACGTTGCACAGTCCCAGAAGGCGTCTTGGAAGACATCTTGGTTAAGGTAAAAGATTTCATATTCCCTGCAGACTTCTATGTTCTTGATATGGATGATGGTAGGTTTAGGCATAAAGGACATTCATCTTTGATTCTAGGTAGACCTTTCCTTAAAACTGCTAGAGCTATGATAGATGTGCATGCTGGTAGCCTTACTCTGGAATTTGCTGGTGAAACTATTAGATTTAATGTGCTTGAATCCATGAGACATCCCCTTGATGATTGTGCTGAGATAGATGTTAATGCTATTGATGCCATTATGGATGATTCTGTTGTAGATCTTAGAGATAGCATGCTTAATAGATCCGGTGATATTACCTGTTTAGATGATACTATCTCTTGTTCATGTGCTGAAATTGGTAGTTGTGACACGTGTGCTGATCTTGATAGTGCTGATCTTGATATTTTCACTGATGCTATTGAGATTATGAGACATTCTAGACATGATCATTCTGTGCCTAATTGTAGCATTAGCAATTCTAGTGATCACACATCTACTACTTCTATTGATTCTAATGGACTTTCTCAGTTACTTAGTGTGATTGATGCCATGAATAGAACTGATTTATCTCCACTACCTGACTCTGAATTATTGATTGACATTGATCATATTTCTAATAGTGAGATTTCTGATTATGATTCTATCTCTGACATGAGTGCTACTGATGGCACTATTGCTGTTGATTGTGATGTGTTGCTTGACTCTACTGCACTTGCAGTTTCTACTAATACTCCCCAAGATGGGAAAGTTTGCTCTTCTGTTTGTGAATCAGTTGTGCAGGTTTCTAGTTTGACTGATATAGATTTGAAGCCGCTTATACCTTCAATTAAGCAAGCTCCATTTTTGGAGTTGAAGCCACTTCCTGACTCATTGAAATATGTTTATTTGGGGAAGAATGAGACACTTCCTGTGATTATAGCTAGTGACATAACTGCCGATGAGGAACCCCGCCTCTTAGAGGTACTTAGGAGACGGATGAAAGCTATTGGATGGACTCTTGCTGATATCCCTGGAATCAGCCCAAATGTGTGCATGCATCGGATCCTGCTAGAAGATGGTGCCAAAGCTGTGCGACAGCCACAGAGGCGACTCAATCCATTGATTCTTGATGTGGTAAAGAAAGAGGTATCTAAACTTCTTTCTGCAGGTATAATCTACCCTATTTCTGATAGCCAGTGGGTAAGTCCAGTTCAGGTAGTACCTAAGAAAACTGGTATTACAGTTGTGCGTAATGACGAAGGTGAGCTAGTTCCGACTAGAGTCCAGAATAGTTGGAGAGTATGTATTGACTATAGAAAATTGAATTCTGTGACTAGAAAGGATCACTACCCCCTTCCCTTTATAGATCAGATGTTAGAAAGACTGGCTGGTAGATCACATTACTGTTTTTTGGATGGTTTTTCTGGATATTTTCAGCTTTCTATTGCCCCTGAGGATCAGGATAAAACCACATTCACATGTCCATTTGGGACCTTTGCATATAGACGCATGCCATTTGGCTTATGTAATGCACCAGGCACTTTTCAACGTTGCATGGTTTCCGTATTCTCTGATTTTCTTGAGCATTGCATGGAAGTTTTCATGGATGATTTCACTGTTTACGGTGATTCTTTTGATGCATGCTTAGCTAGTTTGGACAATGTTTTGGAAAGATGCATTCAATATAATCTTGTGTTGAATTTTGAAAAATGTCATTTCATGGTTAAGAAAGGAATTGTTTTGGGCCATGTTGTTTCACATGATGGTATTGAGGTTGATAAAGCTAAAGTTGATATTATTTCATCCCTTCCATACCCTTCTTGTGTGAAAGATGTACGTTCTTTTCTTGGGCATGCTGGATTTTATAGAAGGTTCATCCAGGATTTTAGTAAGATAGCACTGCCATTATCTCGTTTATTGCAGAAAGATGTGGGTTTTGTTTTTGATGATGCTTGCAGGTATGCATGGGATGAGTTAAAGAAGAAACTCACTACACCCCCCATCATTCAGCCACCTAATTGGAGCCTTCCATTTGAGCTCTTGTGTGATGCTTCAGATTATGCATTAGGTGCTGTTCTTGCCCAGAGAGTAGAGAAGAGACAACATATCATAACCTATGCCTCTCGAACACTAGATGCTGCTCAGGCTAACTACACTACCACAGAGAAAGAGCTATTTGCAATCGTCTTTGGGTTAGAGAAGTTTCGATCCTACATCCTTCACACCAAGGTGACCGTCTTTACAGATCACTCAGCTATCAAATACTTGTTCAAAAAATCAGACTCCAAACCCCGCCTCATTAGGTGGGTGATGCTGATACAAGAGTTCGATGTGGAGATTCGTGATAAGAGTGGTGCAGAGAATATGGTAGCTGATCACTTGAGTAGGATTGAATCGCCTCCGGTAACATCTTTACCCTTAGACGATTTTCCCGATCAAAGGCTCTGTAAGGTTGTTGTTTCTATCCCTTGGTATGCTCATATTGCAAATTATTTAGTTGCGTCTGTTTTGCCAGCTGACATGAATACACATCAATTGTATAAGTTTAAGAAAGATGTTAAATTCTATATCTGGGATGATCCTTACTTGTGGCACATTTGTAGTGATCAAATTATTAGGCGATGCATTCCTGATGATGAATTTGAGTCTGTCTTAACTTTTTGCCATACTCTTGCATGTGGGGGACATTTTAGTGCTAAGCGTACTGCTAGGAAAGTTTTGGAAAGTGGATTGTTTTGGCCTAGTCTATTTCGTGATGCCCATGAATTTTGTAAGAAGTGTTCTAGGTGTCAATTTGTGGGTACTATTTCTAGGAAACATGAGATGCCCCAACAACCCTTATTATTCTGTGAAGTCTTTGATGTTTGGGGAATTGATTTCATGGGACCTTTTCCCACTTCATTTGGTTATCTGTATATCTTGCTGGCTGTGGATTATGTGTCCAAGTGGGTTGAGGCTATCCCCACTCGTACTAATGACTCTTCTGTAGTGGTTTCCTTTGTTCGGTCTCACATTCTTTGCAGGTTTGGCATTCCCAGAGCTATCATTAGTGATCCAGGAACTCATTTTTGCAATCGGAGTTTGTTGAACTTGCTTAGCAAGTATGGTGTGATGCACAAGGTAGCCACCCCATACCATCCTCAGACAAATGGTCAAGCAGAACTCTCTAATAGAGAAATCAAACTCATTTTAGAAAAGACAGTGCAACCCAACCGGAAGGACTGGAGTAAAAGGCTTGATGATGCACTTTGGGCGTATCGCACAGCATATAAAAGTCCCATTGGCATGTCTCCATACAGGATTGTCTATGGTAAAGCATGTCATTTGCCAGTAGAGGTGGAGCACAAGGCGTGTTGGGCAATAAAAAGGTGCAACCTCGATCTTGCTAGTGCCGGTGCTGAAAGAAAGTTGCAATTGCAAGAGCTTGAAGAGTTAAGAAGGGAAGCTTATGAGAATGCGAGAATTTATAAGGAAAGAACTAAAGCAGCCCATGACAAACTCATTATGAAGAGAGAATTCCAAGTGGGCCAAAAAGTTCTACTCTACGTCTCTCGATTGAAACTCATGCCAGGAAAGCTCCGCTCTAGATGGGAGGGGCCCTTCATTGTCATTGATGTTTTCCCATATGGAGCTGTGAAGATCAAGAGGGAGCCGAATGGAAAATGCTTCACCGTCAATGGACACCGCTTGAAGCCGTTCTATAATGGATTCTCCACTCAAGCAGTGGAGGTTACCGCACTACGAGACACCACGTAGACCCCGGTTGTATTCCTTCCTTCACTCTTTTATTTTGCATTGTCATATTATTAAGTTGAGTAGTGCTGCATATTGCCTGTCTTTGTGCTTTGCTATGACTGTTTTGCATTGAGGACAATGCATTGTTTAAGTGTGGGGGAGGGATCAACCGTTTTGAATGTGAAAATTGCATGTTTTAAGTAACTTTAGTATGATGCATCCTTGATTTGAAAGGTGATTAATCATGTTTTGAGACAATAGACTAAGTGGCAATGAATTTGACTTAGGAGAATTTAGGCTAGTAATCATATAGACCTGGTGAGATTTTGAGCCTGATGCATTTTTTTTCAGTGTGTACCCCCTATCTCTTTACTTGATCTAGAACTTGACTTGAATCTTATTTGAGGCCACATTTTATGCATATGTATTCATGAAGATGATGAAGGCATTCATCTCATTTTAGCCACATAAGCCAAACAGCCTATCCTTTTCACACATATATCCTTTGTTTAGCCCCTTTGAGCCTATAATTTAATTTTTTTTTCTTACCCCATAACACACAAAAAAAAAAATTCCTACCCTTTTGAATGTCTTAGGAGTTGAAGAGCATTGCATTATATCTATTTTGGATGGAAGAACGTGTATAAAATTAGGAATTGGGTGATTGTGAAAAGTTTGATATGTTATCTTAAAAAAAAAAAAGAGCAATAAGATTTCGTTCTGCTGGTTTAAGCTGTGCTTAGTAACCGGGGGTCTTCATCACCAATGTTGATCTTCGCGTCAAACGGCCAGTAAGAGCTATGAGCGTGCTAGTAGCATCTTGGTGCTATTGAGTTATAAATGTTTGAGTAACCGGGCCTTTATATCACCAATATACAGGTTCGCGTCAAAAGAACATATATATAACAGCCCAAGAGAATTGCAAAAAAAGAAAAAAAAAATTAAAAAAAAAAAAGAGAAAAAAGAAAAAAAAGAGAAAGGAAAAGTAATGACCCAATTCAAGTGTGATTTGGTTTCTTTCATCCTGTTTCATCCTATTGCATCATTCTCTTCATCTTCTGGGATATTCAACTTTGTTTTTCCAACACTATACCCTTTCTTTCTTAGCCTTAGCCCCATTACAACCTAATAAAAGTCCTTTGGATTTATGTTTGCATTTGCTTTGCTAGTGGTGGAGAACTTAGATTCTTGTCAAGCCTATGGAAAAGAGTACTGGATAGGGTGGATTTGAGCGTAAACACAAGCCTATACACTTTTGAGTGATGAGAGACATACACATATCCTTGGTGAGGGATTTCTAGCTTAGATATTCCTTTGTCAAGTAAATTGCCATGAAGTTTGTTTTCTTGAGTCATGAGAAAATCACTTGGATAAAAGAGGTGTTGAAATGCTTTTGTTTACTTTTTACTTGTGATTGGAACATTCACTTTTGAAGTTTTGTTTTATTTTGTCTTGTTATACTTCCTTGGTCTTGATTTGTTTTGCCCAGGAGTGCAAATGATAAGTGTGGGGGAGTTGATAAATCACAATTTTAATATATTTTATCCCACCTTATTCATTTATTTTGGAGATTATTTTAGGCTAATTTGGATTTATTAGATGATATTTGGATAATTAGCCAATTTTGGGAAATAATATAAATCTGAATTGATTATGATATTATTGGGCTCAAAAAGATAATATTATATTGTGATTGAAAAATATTTTCAATTATAAGATAAATCACGAGTTTTATTATATTCTTGCAGAAAATCCTATGGTGCAAAGCTTTTCTTAGAAACTCAAAAAGAATCCAATGGTGGAATTTTATTGGGCTTTTAGAATTTTAGTAGGCCCAAATTAATACCCAAAGCTCTCCCCTCCCTTCTTAAAAATAACCTAGCCGTCACTGCATTGGGGGGATATACACGGACTGAGAGACACAGGCATATACGCACAGAGACGGGAAGACGCTGAGAGCACGCAGACGCAAGAATTGCTGGAGGTTCCTCTGCATTCACCAATAATTCCCATCCTCTTCTCTATTCACACGCGGGTCCCACCTCCACAACACCTTTTGAATTGCATCAATTCATATTTCAACAGTGACGGAAATTGCACAGTGACGGAGCTGATTCATCAATTCTTCTCAACATTTCTTCATGGCTGTGACGCATTGTGTGGAGTTTGGAGGAGAGAATAAATCCATGGTAGCTTAATTTTCTTGGGAGGCAATTTGGGAGGAGCATGGAGGAAGCTAGAGCTTAGGAGCTTACACTTGAAGACTACAAGGGAGTGTCTTTCTTTTATCTTTTTGATTCAAGACTTGAGATTGTTTAGTTTTAAATAATTTTGGGTTGTGTTAATTGAGAACAATCTAGTTTTAGATTGTAGACTTAATTTTTATTTGGATTGAATTGATATTTTGGCTTTGATTTGTTTTAATTGATTATTGGGATTTTTGTTTGCAAACTTTTGATTGTCAATTAAATTATTAATTGAGTTTTCATTATTAATTTAATTGTCAATTTGGGTTTAATCTCTTGATTGTTTAATTAGGTGATTAATTGTCGAATTGTTTAATTAGGCAATTGTAAACATAATTTCCAAAATTATCCTAAACAATTGAGATTGGTTTTTAATGGATTTAATTAACCACCGCTTTTTCCATTATGAGTTTTCTAGTGGATTAGGTGTTATTGAGCTTAAGGGTTTCCCATGTCTTAATTAGGTGATTAAATCTATTAATTCCAACTTTTCATGAATCTCCCTTGGGTCTAATAAATTGAATGGCTAAGAAAGCTAAATCCATGTGAATCCTAAGTTGTCCCCTTCATTATCATAACTGAACCAAATCCCTGTTGATTGTCTTGCCTTTGATTATTTTCTTTGCTTAGCATCTTCATTCCTTTTTCATAAAAAACCCCCTAAAGATTGCATTCCAATTCATTTAGGTTAGTTTCATTCTCATAGAGATTTTAGAGTCATTTGCATTTAGGTAGTAGAATCTTGCATTATAGTTTAGGTCCATTCTATTGCATCTTTTGTTACTTAAAAATCAATCCTAAAGAAAACTCATAGCTTGCTCCTTGGGAGAATGACCTAGGTTGACCCTAAACTGCATAATAATTTAGGACCTAGTTTAATTGATTGCTTTAGCGACAGAAGCACGCATCACAACTTATTCCCTTAATTTTAACCATTTAAAACTTTAGTCCCTAAACTTCATGAAATATACAATTTTATTTTCAAAAATATAGAAACTAATATTTTAAATAGTTAGACCATAAGGATTGAGTTGCATGAAGTAAAAGTTCAACAACTGAGTTACAACCGAATCAACCCTATAAAGATGAGAAGATTAATTATCAAAAGTTAGAAACTTTGAGGGGGAAAAGGACTGATTACAGAATATTATTGGCTCTTTCTTGCAGATCTTGGAAAGATCCTTCTCCTTCCTCAACGGGCTGTGGTTGGTAAGAGCTGCTTTATTTATTTGCATACCCACTTACCTATTCTTTTTGCACGTCATTATAAGGATTCAACATCTGAAATAAACGCTTCTTGGAAATATTTTGTTGGAGATACGTTTCCTCTTGGCTGTGCGTTTAATGAAACAAATGTGCACCATAAGGTGTGTGGTTCCTTTTGATAAACTCAGAGGTAAATGTTTTGTTTTGTGAATTTTGAGAATCATCATCTGACACAAGTTTTGTTGCCTGTTGCAGTACTTCAAGGACAACCCAGATTACAACACCAAAAATGGCTTCTACACTGAAGACAGTGGTCTTGATAGTGTAATCATGTCATGGGGCCATAATGATTATACGTATTTGGAGAGTTCAGTTCAAGTTCATGTCCTGAACCTTATCGTATAAACAGAGTCTATTAGCATATAAGAGTCTCACATTAGCTAATTAGAGAAAGGATTGAAGGCACACACATAATGTTAATGGAAATTCTATCAAGCTAGCTTAAGCTATTTTCATAACAAATTCTAATACAGAATATACCATGAGACTCAAAACAAATATAAAACCTAGGTACAGAGGGGCGGAAAAGTAGTAGGAGGAATATTTGAATATAAGAGTTCCATATTCTTAATTAGAGAGAGGATTGAAGGTGTATAATACTCCCACCGTCCCTATATATAAGGTTATATTAATCGAATTGTATTATTTAAGAAAACAATTAAAGTTAGTTAAAAATAATAATATGTAAGAATTATGCTTTTTTTTTTTTAAATATGCTCTTATTTATAATTAAGTGGATAAATGTGAGGGATAAATAGTGAGGAAAAATGATGAAAGAACATGTATGCATGTGGAAAATTAATTAGGGGTAACATTGGTAAAAATATATTTAATGCTTAGACATCTCTAAAGAGGACATTATAAAAAGGGACAGATTAATTCAAAAAACAGAACCTTATAAGTATAGAGAGAGTATTAAGGGAAGCTTCCTATATCAACTAGTTTAAGTTATTTTGATAGAAAAACAGAGACAAATAGAGTCAAGCTTATTTATTTTGTCTCATATTAATGATGACGATCTAATCAAAGGTACATTGGAATCTGCATATTGGTAAGGCAAATGACACCCCTTAAGTATTTAATTGTTTATAGAGTATAATGACACCGTATAATTCATATAACTGACCATACATGATGATATAAGGCTTTATTATTATTGTTGCTGTTACATAAATAAGGTGCATTTACACACACTTGATAAACAAAGATGGTGAGAATCGATATGAAGTGGATCAAATTATAAATATTCAAGTATATGCTTCTGTCATAATCTCAATACAGATTCCTATAGTCAATGATTAATTATATCTTACAAATTAAACTGACTTTGTTCATTATACAGAAAATATTATCAGTACAGTAAGAGCAAAGTACGCGTAGATATGGAAGAAGTGAAGCCATACTATGAATCCCTTGTTGAAAAAGTGAGAACTTTGTTAAATATTACTACTTCCGGTCCTAAATATAGGATATAATTTGCAGTGCAATTTACATTACAAATTATGTCCTATATTTAGGACCGAAGAGAGTACTAACTTTTTTAGGGAAAAGTTCACATTTGGTCTTATAACTTAATACTATGTTTTAGTTTAGTTCGTTAATTTGAAAAAGCATATTTTCAGCCCTTTAACTCTAACATAGTACGTTATTAGTTTCAAATGATAATTTTTTGAAGCAATTATTATATTTTGGAAAACTAAATTTAATATGTCAGCATTTGAAAATATTTTTTTCAACATTTAAAATTTCATTATAAACATTTTTTATTAACGACATTATGACTAAATGACTAAAAAGGCACTTCATAAAGTTAAGGGACTTAAATAAAATATCTCATAAAGTTAAAAGACTAAATGTGCACTTCTACCCCTTTTACCACTTAGATCTTTCACTGTTGCTTGCTGTTTTCTCTTTTGTGGGAATATATTTATCTTTTTGTGTGTATAGACCGGCATTGTGAAGCTTTGATGGAGGAAATTGTGAAGATCTTTCACTGGAAAGGGCTTATACGTGCAGGTCTTAGAGATGATGTTTATTGGGTTTTGCCAGGTGGCACCCAAAATTGATGAATATTTTTTATATGGGTTGAAAGGATTTAAAGTGTGTCAGTTCAATCGTAATATTTGGTGCCAAAATCCTCACAAATTTGAATCTCACTTTTATCGAAAAGATTCAAGGACAAAATACTTCAGCTAGGAGAAAAGGAATGATACTGTAATTTATTTCCAAAAAAGTATAACCAATTTAAATGACAAAATAAAAAAATATTCATTCTTAAGTATGTTGTTGTAACATTGTTAATTATGTTGTTGTTGTTGGAAAAAATACAAAAGTTGTTGCAATTATTTTTTACTTGTTTTTAATAACTCATGTATATTTATTATACTCCTTCCGGTCCTAATTATAAGACGAAATTGACTTTTTTTGAAGAAATTAAGGAAGCCAATTAAAGTACTTTAGAGTGTTTATATTTTTAGTATCTTTAGATTATATATTAGTTTATTAGTCAAATTAATTAGTTTGGAGAAAAAAATATAAATATAAATATCCTAAAACAATTTAATTGGCTTCCTTAATTTCTCTAAAACAAATCAATTTTATCTTATAATTAGAATCGGAGAGAGTACCTCTCACAACATCACACTTAATAAAGCCTTAACGAGCTCATGATGTCAGTTGGGCAAGCTAAGAAATGAAATTGAATGGTAAGAAAAGAAATTAAAAAAGAAAAGAAATGATGGCACAATCATATAAATATAATTATACCACTTTGGTCCTATTTATAAGTCTTTTTTAATTAATTCTTACATATCAAGGAGAGTTTGTTAACTCATTAAATATGGGTTAAATTTTCAATTTTATCCTTATCTATGATTGATTATAAAAGTTAATATGAATAAATTCTTTTTGTTTATTGGAAATAATATGGGTAAAAAAGTATAAAATGCATTTACTACCCTGAAAAAAGACTTATAAATAAGACCAAATTTTTTTACCAAAATAAATTTATAAATGAGACCAGAGTAATATATAATAAGACTTCCCCATGAAAAATTTATTTATGTATTCACTAATTCATTCATATGTAGGTAGTTCTGAGTTCAAAATACATAATTAAGTGCTTGCGTCTCGAGAGGCCTGCTGGCGTGGAGAAATAATCTCAGCCGCAGCGTCGCCCGTTCGAAACGCAGGACCGAGTGATAGCGAGAGAAAATACATAATTAAGTTGTGCAACAACATTGAAGAGGATCTGACCCACCGAAGCCAACACAGATGCCTCCCTTTGGGAATCCCTTGTTTATGCATAACTGATTGCATTGCGCCGCACCGGAACACGGCCCCTTGCATGCTAATGGAGGATCAGTGAAACCACGCGCTGGTCCTGCATTCTCAATATAATAATGCAATATTATTAGTATCATGTCAAAACCTTTGATTTAATTTAGTCTCTTTTTTTGAAAAAAATATTATATCCTAAATTAAGAAAATATTAATAAATATAAAAAATATGTCTTATATATATTATAAGGACCAGACCAGAGAGAGTATCTCTTTATTAATGTCACCAATTTCAATAAAATTGTTGAGTAATTATATACACTCCGATAATGAGAGAGATTTGGTGTGATAGAAGCATATGATTAATGAGAAGTAAATCGTTTCAAGGGCATTCAGGTAAATTGAAAATTTTTTCCAAATCATAGTTTGGGTTATATAGCCTGATTAATGAATTCTTAAGTTTAATAATCCAAATTAGAATTCGATAATTCAACTAAAAGAATCTCAAATTGAAATTCGCTAATTCAACTGTATTTTAAAAGAATTTTTATTAAAATGGGACCATTCAAAATCTAACCCTATCTCAAAAAAATAAAACAAAAATAAATATCTATTACTTTAATATCACCAATTGTGTTTTGTATATATTTTAAAAATAACAAACATGTAATAAAGCAAAACTTAACAAAACTGTATTTCATTTGAAATATATGGTAGGATAGAAAACACGCTTTTGAATTCTGATTAATTCATCCAAGGGAAACGAAGTCACAATCTGGATATGTTTATGTTACACAGCAAATAATACCAATAGATGAAGAGAGAGAGGAGAGTATCTAATGATCTTCCATCGGTATTGTTTGCTGTGTAAAAATCCATTGTTATATATAACAGTAAAACTAAAATCTAATCGCATGTGTGAGGCAATAAGAAAAATAAAATTAAATGAAACACTAGTATAATAATTACCTGATGATGAAACAAGAAGAAAGCATATCAGAACCACACTGAAGAGAAAAGCATGAGAAACTCTTGATGCCATTCTCTCTCAATTTCAGTTTGCCTCTGTAATGACTTGTAGGCCTATATATATATAAATATATATAAATATGAATCACGTACGCGTCAGTCATAACGTCAATTCTATCTGATTGGTTTAAATGAAATTAATGCCACAGACTGTCAACCATAATTCTTTAGATTATTATCTTTCTATATTAGTATATATGATTATCTTTTTTTCCAACATAATTATTTTTTTGAATAAATTATTTGACCACCCTTCTATTTTTTCTTAATTACATGGATCTATCTTATATTTTGAAAATATGCATTTAGATTCAAACCGTTAACTCCATTAAGAATGTTCCAAAAAGATTTTTAAAATTTTTTTAATTAAAAATATATTAAAATAAATTTTAATTACTTCTTTGCCCTTCATCATATCAAATCCCTAATTTACTTTTAAGTTTTTTCAAACTTCAAGAAAAAAGAAATCAATAACTGCAATGATGAATTATTTATAGAATATATTGAACTTATATTATTTATACTATATGATAAAAAAAAATATGTGTTTGAAATACGTCTTTATTCATTTAAAAAACCCAAAATTGACATGTTTCAATAAATATGGTGATAAATTAAAATTACAAAAATTTATAATATTATCAAAATTAATAAATTATATAACATATTAGAAAATTTGCAAATATATATTAAAATTATTCTTTGGTTGTATAACTTTTTTACAAATATAAATGTTTAAATAATTATTATTTTAATATCCTGAATTTTGGGATTGCAGTCTTGGGAATAAGCCTAAATTAAGTGGCCTACTAAGCCCTGGTTTAGCAGGTGTCCCAAATCTATTCTCTAATGTTTCTTATATCTTTGAGGCATTAAAGAAAATAAAATGGTGAATTTTGAAGAAAGTAATTATGCTTCCGGTGAAATTATCTATGAGGTAGTGAGCTTGTCATGAGGTTTTGGAGGACTAAATGATAAGAAAAAATTATGAAAGTTTACAGGGTGAAATTAGCCATCCTAAGATTTCATTTGATAGGTTATATGAATCAATTAGAACTATATACAAAAAGTTATGAATTTTTGAGTTTTGCCCAGCTAAATTGATTATTTTCTGGAATAGCATGTAAAGATTGAACATCTGGAAATTTTGTGATTCCAGCTAGTAAAAGACTATATTTTTCCTTGAAACTAAACTCAATAAGAGTCCATATCCTTTGGAATCTTTTTGAAACGATGTCTAACAATTTAGTTATGATTTTTCAAAGTTAAGGTAGAAAATCTGCTAAGAAGGCCAACTAATCAGAAAATTGGAAAATAAAATATGTTGGCAATTGGTGTAAATTATGTAATAAGGAAATAAGATGAAAAAATAATTATTTGGCTCATAAACATGCCAAGTGTCACAATCCTAATTTAAATGATTAATTTGTAATTGTTAAATTAGAGCACATGTATAATTAAGATTAAAATAATGTTTCTTGTACATGTAATTGGATTAATGGAATTAAAGCCCAATTGTATGCATGAAGGGGCTGTTATGCGTTTTATGGGCTAACCAAATGGAAGAGGAATTAGTTCAATTATGATGGAAGGTATTATGACATACTTGGTTGAAGATAAAGCCAAGTACAAGGCATGTTATAAATCTCATTTTTGTGATAATATTAATTAGGGAAAAGGTGAGATATTTTACTAAACTCTTCCTTCATCTTTTTGTTCCCTCATTTCACGCCTAAGTAGAGAGAGAGAGAGAGAGAGAGAGAGAGAGAGAGAGAGAGAGAGAGAGAGAGAGAGAGAGAGAGAGAGAGAGAGAGAGACTTAGGAAAGGAGGAGCACAAGGAGGCTAAATCCAAAGGTAAGAACTTGAAATTTCAAGAGCCAAGCCTTCTAAATTGTGTAGTTTATCTTCTAATCCTTTGATCTTCACGGAACTCATGTCTAGCCAAGCTAATATTCAAGGGAGAAGAGAGAGAAAGTGACGTTTTAGGGAAAGAAAGAGGAGGAATCAAAGGTAAATCATTAAACCTTGCCTAATATGTTAATTTATGTTAGTTGTTGGTGGTTTGGTTGGTTATTGGCTTGGTTTTCATGGCTCTGTGATTTTGGGAAGCTCAAATCCTAAGGGAAAGTGCTACCCAAATTTAGTCAAATCATGTTTAGAATGTGATTAAGTAGTTAAACAAGTGATTAAATGTAACAAGAAGGTGTTTTATGGATTGAAATCATAAAACTCCATTTTCTCCAATTTTTAAAGAATTTCGTCCAGATCTGTTTTGGGCTCTATTTGGACTGAATTTTGGTGTTTTTAAAGATTTCATTGTATTTAGAATGAAAAATTGTGTAGGGTTCATGTTGAATACGAAGTGAGAAAAGCCTTAGAAAGTGAAATGACAAAAATAGCCTTAAAACCCTCACAAAGGGGCTTCCAAGGGTAAATTCATAATTGGGGCTGTAATTTGAGAAAACCAAGGTCAAAAATGGATTCCTTGAGCGAAAATATGTTAGAATAGCCTGAGTCAAAGTTTTGAGAAAAGTGCGGTCAGACCGGGTACGAAGGGGCTGGGGTCCAGGGGCATTTTTGGTCATTTTTCAATATAGACTCATATACCCACCAGAAACACTATGGAAGTGTCTAAAACATGGGAATCGAGGCACACAGTTTGAGGTGGAAAAGGTCTAAGGTAAAGAACTTATCTCTCATGTATGTATTTGATATTCGTACTGGTGTATTGATGCACGTTTTTGCTTTGCTTGATTATGTGAAACATATATAAATTATTGAAGCTCTGTTTCTATTTATGCTATGGCCATAAATATGTTTTTTGAAACATTGAGCATGTAGATATATCATTGTGTTAGCATGAGTTTATGTAATACAAGCATGTCATGATTTAACAATTATTTTACATGTATATTGATACTGTTTTTCTATTGAGATTCTCTCGAATCTCACCCTCTTCTACTAACAATTTAGACAGGAGGAGACAGAAAATGTGCTAAGAATAAAGAAGAGAACTGTACAAGGGGATTGCAGTGGTGGAACAAAGACGGGAAGATGTCTCCGTTTTACTGGGGATGGATTTAGATACCTTAGAGCCCTGTTTGGCTACAAGGTTCATAATTATAATGTATGAATACCTATGGGGAATTTTTTGTAATCATGCACTTATTATCAGTGTATTTACTCTATTCTTGTGTTGTCCACCAAACCACGCATTAATATTCCACTGCAAGTAAAAATAAGATATGGGTGTGACACTTATGTCAAAGAGGGGTATTTTTGTAAAAAAAAAAAAAGGTTTGAGAGTCAAACTTAATGATTCACTAACTATGGGATGGATAGAAAAGGAATCATAAGAAATATAAAGAAGGTCTATGTAACATATATTTTAATTTCAATGAAGGTTTATATGAATTTTTAAAGGGAGATCTATGTAATTAAGGCAAAATAGAAGGCTAATTAGAGTATTTTACTCTATTTTTTTTTTCCAACCTTGCAATCATAATTATTAGATGATTATCAGTTATATTACAAACTTATTATAATTATTAAATGATACTATATCTAGAATATGATATAATTATCCATGACTTATTTAAAAAGAAAAGGGAAAAAACAAGGGGAAGATAAACAAAATCTGACACTAGGGGTGAGCATTTGGTTTTTAGTTTCGATAAAAACCGAAAAACTGAAATATAAGAATTTTTCAAATCGAATCGAAACCGAATAAGAGAAGATAACTGAACCAAAATAATCAAAATAATTCGGTTCGGTATCAATTTTATAGATAAAACTAAAATTTGTTTGTCTTCCTAATTAAATTAAAACATCTAAATTTTCAACAATCAAAACTTAATACAAATTATAAATTGAATTGCCTCAACAAGATTTAAGGAAAGATGATAAAAAGTATAAACAATATATCTGATCAATGTAGTATTGACACTTAAGTAAATTAGAGAAAAAATGTGAAAAAAATATTATATGGTGTATTCTTTACATTTTTCTGTTAAAATAGAATTTTTGTCAACATCCGTTTCTATTTCGATAATCGAAGAGTAATAAAGACGGAATTTCATGGCATACAGAAAAGTACAATTATACTGATAACAATATTTGTTTACAATCCAAAGTCATTCGTAGACAAAATACAAAAATACAGTGGAAATTTTAATATATACAGGATTCCCAAAATATCTTAAGAATAGACTAATTATAACCACCGTCCTTGACCTTGCATTGAGACACGTACGAATCACTTCTTCGTATATGTACCTTTGCCTTTCATCCCACTGGCATCCACTGAGATGTTTGTTTAAAAAAAAGGGTGGGATTCCAAGGAATCCCAGTAGAAACATGTTATCATTCATAGAAAATGAAAAAAGTAAAAATTTGATATGCGCCAAGGTATGGACCAATTAATGAACAATATAAACACATCTTCATCATGTATACATGAGTAGGGCCCAACCCCACTATCTATACCTTGTTAGACTGTCATCAACTCTCAGTGTAAGTGCACCTTTGGCACTAACTGCCTCTCTCTAGGTAAATCATGTTGATTAATAAAGTGTATTTACAAACAATGACATCCATATAATCATATAACTATGGCATGATGTATGAAGGATAATATTCCTACCTCGAAGTTCTTTAACCTCTTTTTAGTGTGCCTCGTAAAATATATCGCTTCCGACTTCCGACTCGATCCTAAAATATTAAATATACAAGAAATAGGTTATAACATATCAAAGTATCATTTTAGACTCTTCTATAGTGTTTCTTGTGGTTATATTAGTCTATGGTGAAAATTTTACTAAAATGCCCCCGGGGACCTCGGCCCAGCCCCATCCTACTCGGCCCAATGGTACGTTTTTCCAAAATTTTGACTAGGGCTATCTTGATGTATTTTTTACTAAGAAATCCATTTCTGGGCTCAAAATTATCAAATTCAATGTCAAATTATGAAAATACCCTTGACAGCCCCAATTTAGGGTTTTAGGGGCGTTTCCGTAATTACGCTTTTCTGGCCTTTTCCGAAAAAGTGACCAACTGTAACCTCATATATTTTTGCTTACTGAATCCAATGGAACTATCTATTTTATAAAAATCCAGCTCCTTACCCTAGATCTGGTCTTTAGCCAAAACTTTGGTCAAGAAAAAGGAAAAATTGCTCTTTTGTGTTTTAGCTTCCAAAGCTTGTACTTTTCCACTTCTAATCCCTAATTAACTCATTTAAACACATTCTAATCATTATTTAAATAAATTTGGGCAGCATAACCCCTTAGGATTAGGACTTTTCCATTTTACAAACTCAACCAAAAATCACCAAATCCAACAACAACCATCAAAACAACTTCATACTAGTATATATATATATAAGATATATGAAGTTACATCTTGAGTTCTTGGATTTTCTCTCTCTAGGTGTCCTCCTCTCTCTCTCCTTGAGCTCAATATGTATCTTCAAGATCATGGAATTCATGAAGAGAAAGGTTTAGAGAAGGTTTTTCATGTAAAGATTCCAAGAAAAAATGCCTAAGAGATCAACCTTACCTTGAACTTCTTCTTCCAATATTTACAGGATTTTCCAAAATATTTTAAGCATAAACTAACTATGACCATGAACTTTGACCTTGCCTTGAGAAACGTGCCAATCACTTCTCTACTTCTACGCCTTTGCCTTTCGATCCACTAGCACCCGCTGAGATGTTTTTTTAGAAAAAGTGGTGAGATTCTAAGGAATCCAAGTAGAAACATATGATTGACAAATAAAATGTGAAAATCAAATATGCAATGCACTATATTAGGCAAAAAAGAAAGTTCAATTCGATTCATATATAAATACCTCAGCCGAGTAACTAACTACAGCTAGGATTTTGATTGTGTACCTCAGCTGAGTCTCTGACCAAAGCTAGAATTTTTGATAGTGTACCTTAGCCGAGTCATCGACCAAAGCTAAGATTTTCGATATACCTATGGTGGACACCGAGCCACAACTAGGTATTGTGCCTCTAGCACGCAATCATATCATGAAGTACAGTAACACATACATACAATTAATCACATCGTATATAAGAGATGATAGTCCTTACCTCGAAGTTCTATAAACCCCTTTTAGGTGCCTCGTAAAATGTGTTGCTTCCGGCTTCCGACTCGGTCCTAAAATATTAAAAGTACAAGAAATAGGTTAGAACCTATCCAAGTATCATTTTAGACACTTCCATATTATTTCTTGTGGTTATATTAGTCTATTGTGAAAATTTACCAAAATGCCCTCGGCACCCCGAGCCGGCCACACAGTACCCAGCTCGATAGCACGTTTTTCCCAAAATTTTGACTAGGGCTATCCTAACATAATTTCTCCCAAGAAATCCATTTCCAGGCTTGAAATTACCAAATTCAGTGTCAAATTGCAAATTTGCCCTTGACAACCCGTTTTAGGGTTTTAGGGGCGTTTTCAAATTATGTTTTTTTAGGCTTTTCCGAAAAAGTGACTAACTATAACCCCACCTAATTTTGCCTCATGAATCCAATAGAACCATCAAATCATTGAAAATACAACTCCTTCCCCCATATCTAATCTTGGCCAAAACTTCTACCAAGAAAAAGGGAAAATTGCAACTTTGTGATTTAACCTATAAAACTTACTCCTTTCCACTTCTAATCTCTTATTAAGTCATTTAAACACATACTAACCATGATTTAAATAAATTTGGGCAGTATAACCCCTTAGGGTTAGAACTTTCCAAATTTACAAACTTAATCAAAAATCACCAAATCCGACCACAAACCTCAACAACATCATACTAGTATAGATCTAAGATTTGTGAAGTTACCTCTTGAGTTCTTGGGCTCTCTCTCCCCTTGAGCTCAAGATGTGTCTTCTAAACCACGATTCCATATAGAAGAAGAGTTTAGAGAGGATCTTATGCTATGTTACAAGAAAAATGCTTAAGAAACCATCCTTACCTTAAGCATCCTCTTCTTCCTTCTCTCTTGAACTTGAGAGCTCTTGAACTCTACCCCCTCTTCTCTTCTCTCTTCTTGGCTGAAATATAAAAGGGAGAGAGGAAGGAAGAGTGTTTTATAAAATATCTTCATTTCCCTTAATTACTTTATTCTCCAAAAATCCATCTCATAATAACTCTTGTACCTTGCCTTATCTCTTCCAAATTGGTGTCATAAGGTGCAATTAGACTTGGACTAATCTTCTTCCTCTTTTGGTTAGCTCAAAACCATCCCCTCTTATGTGCTCACTAACCAAATGGAATCTAACTAGATACTCAAGTGTTGTACCATAGTCATGATTACTATGTAAAAGAAGCATTATTTTAACATAATTAGACATGTGCTCATCTTCATCAATTATAAACTAATCCATTTAGCATAGGATAATGACACTTGACATATTTAATCCCATTAATAATTTTTCCCTCCCATTTTCTTATGCTAGGCAAATTTTTATAAAAAAAGGGAAATATAAATTGTTTCAACATTTCCATAATTCAATTAAAGGAATTATGCACAAGTCCTTCCAATTTTACAACTCTTGATTTATTCCACTAAGAATATTCCAAATATACGTTCTCCTTTATGTTCTTTAACTAATTGAAATTAACTTCAATTAATTGGAAAGAATTAATCTTGTGCTAAATTGGCAAAGTTACAATTTTGCCACTATCTTTGTAATTTAATTTTCTTTCTTGAATTAATTTTCTCATTTTCTCAGGAATATCCACCATTTTATTGAATTTTTCAAATAATTACAATATATTTGGTCAATATAAAATTTGGAGTGTTACAATTACCATTAGCGTGGGGAAGGGGAAACGTTTCAAACCATCACATCATTTGTTGTTTCATGACAGTTTTTTATTAACAATTGTCATTCTTATGAGACAAATTATGACGGTTACTGATTACCACCATAATTTATTTGCTTGGACTTCTATTAAGTGACAGGTTTTTACTTGATAATCTTTATGCATCTCAAGAACCAACCATCACCCCCTCCGCCATGGCGTGTGCCTCCATCCCCTCTGCCGTGCCCAGCGCCTCCGTCCCCTCTGCCAATCCATTTTTGCACTGAATGATGAGATGGCACAAGAGAAAAGAGCACTAGGGAAGAGTCATGTTATCATGAAGGAAGTCCAAAGAAAATTACGAGAGGGGAGGAAACATACTATGAGGTGAACAAAGAAAGAACAAATTGTGAACTTGTCAAATTTCAAAATTTGACCTTTCTTGTTCCATCTACCGTAAGTTTCCTCCCCTCTCTCTTAATTTACTTTTTGGACCACTTTCATGGCAACAAAACCCTTCCCTAGTGCTCTTTTCTCTTGTATCATCTCGTCATTCGGCACAATAGATGGATTGGAGGAGGGGGAGGAGGTGCTGACGACTGTTGAGGGGGCGATGTGATTAGGATCCTCAATAGTTGAGCCATTTGTTGCCATCAACAAGCCTTGAGGAGGAGGTGGTGGTGGAGGAGGAAGCGGCGGCTGAGAAGTTCCTTGGAAACTTATAACATGATGAAGGAAAGAAAGAGGAGGCTGATAAAGAAAAATAGTAAGAATCATAAGGAATAATTGAGTTTAAATAGAGGTTTAATGGATTGCGAATGGTTATGGCTTATGACTTATGACCTATGAAGGTCTAACGGGATGACAAAAGGTTATGATGAGTTATGACATTGAAGGTTCGAATGTTAAGAAGGGTTATGAAAGAATTAGATGATGGTTGTTTTTGAAGATGTTATGTTTTGTTTTCATTGATATAAGTTTTTGGAAGATGAATCATTTGCAAGTGTTACATGACGGTTGTTTCTTAAGTGTCGTTATTTTTGTCACTAAATAAATGACAGTTATTAGCTACAATCGTTACTTTTGCGTTTCGCAAATTCTGCCTCGGATTACATGTATGTTTATTAGCTATAATCAATATGTATTAGGCGTTATAAATACTCAAATCTATAGTAGTAACGCGTGGCCTCCTGTGATTAGCGAACTTGAGAAGATAATAAATATGATGAATTTGACCAAAATATTTTCCTTTTTCAAAATTTCCTAGTTTTGTACTTAGTTTAGAAAACGTTAATTTATTGTATTTCACTTTTTTGTGTGCGGAATAAATTGTCTTGCATGTAGAATGACTCTGGATTATATTATTATAATAATTTTTTTGCCAGAATTTCATTCATTCAAAATAAAAGGCGTAATAACGCCTTCTTTGCATCCAGATTTTTCTAAGGTCTATACATGTCGCAAACACACATTTTGGACCTAGTTTGCGGTGTAAATTTAAGACCGGAGGTGTACTTCACCATTTGAGTTTCAAAGAATATAGTCATATCTACTCTTTCCTGAAGCAGAAACAACATATTAGACTAGAAGCAGCAGATTGGAAAGACCCATTTCCAATCAGAAATTTTATGTTCAAAAATTTTTCACAGCTTCTAGCTTTCCAAATAAACCCACAAGTGTAGGCTACTTGTGCTTGATGAAACTCATCGTTGTTAATTAAGTTTCATCATAATACTAATTAATAAGCCATGTCTCAAAAACAAGTGATATTATTATACTCATGCATCATCACGGGCCAAGGGAGAAGCAAAACCACAACTTCCTGACCCATTCACACAAAAGTAAACAATGTCCAACAATTTCAGGACAATTAAGACAGTGATCAGTACAATTTCAATAGGTTACACATCCGTTTCCCTAGGTTTTCCACAAAAAATGTACTACCTACAATTCTTAATAAGATCTCATTCATAGTATAATTTGTACTACAAACAAGATCTTATATTAAAGAGCCAAGGTAACATAATTTTTGGTTTTGGATTTTCAAATGCCAAATAACCTTCCAAAAATGCAATGAAGTAAAGGAGGAAGGACTCGGGCGTGACTGTCTTTTGTTCAATTTCTTATCCCGCAGCCATCTGTAGGCTAATATATATAACAGAATGTGCCCCATTCAATTAAGATATGGCCTCAACAACAGAGTCATGCATTGGGAGGCTAGAAACAGTTAAGTTTTCCGGGTCTTGGGGGATTGGTCTTTTTGGAATGTGAAAACCCACTAAAAAGGGTAACCAAGCTAGGGTCCTTCCAAACATAAATGGTCCTGCCATTTCCTATTGGAGGAAATTTTATTCAAGCCACTGTCAGACATTAAATGTGGGTATCTTTCCTGATGGGGATTCGAACTTTTCATAATAATGCAAATTTAAAAGAAAAAACTAAATAGGTTAGGCCTGCAGGTTTGTAGGTTAAACCTTATGAAAATAAACTTAGCTTGTTTACCTAAAAAGGACTAGCAATAGGTATGAGTGAGTGTTTGGGAAGCACAAAAAAATCCTTTTTAAGCATTTTTTCATAAGCCGAAACAAAACTTCTTTTATATACTTACTAAAAGCTAAGACAAACAGGCTTTGAGTAAGCTTGACCTATTCATTGAAGGCTAAGTTTTAAGTAGGCTAGGCTGTATTAGGCATAGCTTATTTCCACACCTAAGTAATATCATAGTTAGAAAAAATAGATATCATGAATATATATATAGTAAAATGTAATATATGATTCTTACCATAAAATTGCAAATATGATTATATGATGATCAATTGCATTTAACCAATTGCTTATTATAGATATATGCAAAACATAAAAGTATACATGTTCTAGAATATGTGACCATAAATTTCATATGATATGACGAGATTTGATCGGAGAAATTTGTTGGCGGTAGCTCCTAGTTTGTCACGCAACTTAGTGGATTATCCAGTTCCTCCTAGTGTTATGCAGATCCTGTTAGCGGCAATGCTTGTAAATAACAGAGTTGATTCGAATTGTGCCCGAGGACACTGTCCTTAAGAGCTATTCCACAAATACCGGCAGATAAGAAGCGGCACTCCCTAAGATTAAACAAACCCTTCCTGTAAAACGGGATGAGCAAAACTACGGAAGATAATAAAACTTAGAAGGTATATATTTTAGGATCAGTAGGCACAACGGAAGAATTTTAAAAATTTTACCGATCCTAATCAAGGATCTATCAACGGCGTTTAAATCGGGTTAAAAAGAACTCATACCTTTTTCAACTTAGGGTTTTCACGATCTCTAGGAGCCAACACGTTAGGTCCGCTCCCTCTACCGGTATCCACATGAAGCTCTCAAACCGATACTGCGTGCTAGCGCCTCCAATGTTTTTAGGGTTTCCCTTGCGGCTCTAAATTCTCATGCGCGTATGAGTATATCTACTCTATCAAATTTATAACATATGATGGCTATATTCAAATTTAAAAAATAATCATCATTAATTTCGAAATTAATCAACAATTAATTACCTTGATGAGCTAATTAAATAAATTCAGTTTAAATTAAATCTGTCCAACAGTTTTAGTTTAACCTATTTATTTAATCCAAATATAGAGCCATTAGATTTAATTTATCTTCATAAATTAAATCTGAGAAACTATATCTCTATCATGTTAGTTATTAAATTTAATATATCTTAATAAATTAAATTTAAAACTAACACAATATAATAATATCATATAATATATATACATATATATAATATAAGATATGTACTTCAAAAATATATATCTATATAATATTATTAACGAATTTTATATTATATATATAATTCGTCCACCCTAAATTAAACATTATTTCGTGGTGGGCCATTCTTGTATGCGACCCTGTAGGCCTATATGAAGTTGGTAGTGGGCCAATAACTATACTAACCCAAAAGTCACAAGCGGCCTCTAGCAAGACATTACGAGTATCCAAATCATATGAGTATCGTTATCACGATGCAACATGTCATACAGCCATGTCACGTCCCTTTTATCACACGATATATCGATCAAGGATAAGGCATGGATAATGTCATCCTCTTGTTCCGGATCATTACTTTCTCGATTCCTGAGTAGCCTTACAATAGAAATGAAAACTCCTTTCCATTGTAGTATGGCTATACATTTCTCAGACTCACTCATCGAGGGGCCCAGTAATATCTCTCTACTAATGTGAGGGACAAATTCCATCTTGATCATTCATATTCCTCTGCATGAAAAACCACCAAGCCCAATTATAGCCTTTACCATCACTCGGTCAAAAGTGACTTTTGACTAGTTCAAAGCTTATCAACTCTCATGTAGGAATCCATGATGACCTCAGGTCTAAGGGCATTGTGACGTGGTTATACATGAGAAAAACTTATGACTTGATTCATGTAACTTTCTCATAGTGGGTCGGTCCAGCACCTTGTACTCTTACAAGTGCCTAAGACTTTGATTCGTATCTCCATATCTTATCAAAGTCATACTGGTTTTGTTTCATCTCTGCTTCTGCATAGATGACCGACCAAGGACATTTTAGGACAATCTTTATGAATTATCCAAAGATACAATTATCACAATTAACATGCAAATAATATGATAATAGAATGGAGAAATTTCATTAAAATAATAATGTTCAAAGTACAATGATTGGCCCTTAGGACACAATTTCCAACAATATATATATGTCAGAGGAGGAAGAGAAATGCTTAAGAGCTCAGTATTTCACTGCCTTGGAGCACCTTCTCTTGGCCTCTAAAAAACTGAACATTGGGCAACCCTTTTTAACATAATAAAAGCTCCGTTTTTGAACGTTGACAGTCATCAAACCATCATATTTGGATGTTGAAAATAATGATGTTTTAAATCTATGAATGTACAATATTAAAATCAATAAAAGCTGGTCCTTGAAATCCGTTTATGCTTATGAAAAACATACTTCACATTAAACGCTAATGAATAGTATTAAAACAATTGAAGAATTTCTCTTGTGGAATTCAAGATCATAACGTCTTGACTCCATGATTTGAGGCTGGCAATTATGAGCTTAAATATTGCAACCTCCATATTCTACAATTAACGCAAGTAATTATGCCATTTAAAATATATTTTTTTATATTTTCGCAAAACTATATAGTAAAAGGTGCCCAGTCTACATTTAATTCGCATATAGGGGAAATTGCCGGATTTCCATGTGGCTCAACATATGCGAGTTCACTTCTCCTCTTGGCCCCCTACAATTTCAAGTCGGACTCGTTCCTTATGACACATCTACTCATTATCTCCAACAAAATTGACATAAATAATATAAGTAAATTGACTTATTTTTATCCTATATATATAGAAGCTACCGGTACTACATAACACAGTATCAAAGAGATTAGAGAGGCGAAAATTTAAATTCTGTCAAAATGGCAGCAAGAGTTTCTCAAACCCATATCTTCACTGCGATGTTTGTATGCCTTCTTCTTTTCTTTGCCTCAGGTAATTATATTCTTGTTGCATTTCAATTCTCATGCTATGAATATCAAACCTTTTTTTAGTAATAAAAAAGGAAACTTTTTTCTTTCTTTCTTGCTTTTTTTTCCTCTTGAATTTTTTTGTACAAGTATTATTCAAAATTCTGTCACAGTTACATGAACATCGAAAAACAATTGTGGACAATAATAATTCAGCATTATTGATTCGATCTAATGCTAAAAGGATATGCTAATATTTTATTACTATAACTTATGGATTATACAAACTTCTGTTGTTGTTGTTTAAAAACTGGTCGACAAATGAAATGGAGCCAGTGATTAGTAGATCTGCTGGCATGAAGGCCTCCCTAGTGAGAGTAGCAGGCGGGATGATATGCATAAGAGGCAATTTTTTCGGTTACTTTTTTTATGTCTCTACACAACTTTCATTTCGTAAAAGGATTACAAAACACAAATTTTGCTTGGATTTTTTTAAGAAAATATTGACAAATCTCCCTTTAATATTAAAGATTTGGCTATGTAATTAACTATGGATTGTTTGACAAGAATTTGGCTATGTTTTTAAAATAAACAAAATAAATTGTATGATTATATATATTTTTATTTTCAATGGTTTTTGAATTTTTACAAAATAAATATAAAATCTTTACGAGTTTAGAAAAGCTTCTCTATAAGTTACGCTTAGACAAGACTTTTCATACTCCACTGGTCCTAATTATAAGGCGTCGATAGAAGATTTTTTTTTTTTTCATTTGTAAGTCACGTCATTAAATTTTTTATATAAATATATAATTTTACCCTTAATTTATTATGTTTTGATTTAGTTCTCATTGTATATAATATATATTAAATAGAGGTAAAGTTGAAAATTTATTTTATTTATAATGAGATTTAAGGTTTTTGTTGTTTTTAGTGAAATATGTTGAAAGTAGTTTATAAATAGAATAAGGGGAGTATACAAGTAGCTTGTCCTAAAATTTGTCTACCTATGTTACACTTGGTAACTGACGCGAAAAGTCTAATTTATACGTCAGTTCACTTATTAGGAATAATAAAATGGATGATATATGAAAAATGCAGGGCCAGCAAATGGAATAACACGTCATGAACCACCGTTCCTGTGCATAGGGCCATGTTCTTTATATTTCTCATCTGATGCTAAATGCAATACAGCTTGCGTTCTAAGGGGACTAACAAAGGGAGGCTTCTGTTTACAAGATGGCCCAGCAAAAGATCCTCATTGTTGTTGCAAAAATTTTTGACTTTTGTCTTATTGCATTTCATAAGTGCAAGGATCAATATAATTTAATGCCTTTTATGTTTCGCTAGCTTTAAGTGGTCAGAATAAAAAGGGATGTTGAGATTAGGGTCCAACATCTCCTTATATAATTAAAAATAATAACCATTTTAATTAGTTTATTGTGCTTGTGTGCATCATTTGTTTTCTTGTTTTGTTCAGTAGTTGTTATTATTGTTGTTGTTGTTGTTATTTGGAAGTTATGGGTACGTACAATATGACAAAGAGGGAAAAGAAAGAGGTAGAATGACACCTTTGAGTTTTAAAGATAACGTGACATTAAATTTGAAAAATGATGAGATTCTTATTTGCAACTTATTTTTAAACAAAGGTTTTTTTATGAACATAAGTGTTATTCCCTCCGATCCTTAATATAAGACTCAGTTGGCTTTTTGGCATTACTACAGATTCACGCATATATAACACTCAATAAATAACGGTTACAACGAATAAATATCATGTTTGTCGAGGCAGAGGTCACGCAAGAATATATAACGCTAAAACTAACTAGCGGTTAAATATGCGCACCGGCATGTATAAGCAAAATTTGTGAAAACAAAAAAATAATGGCTGTAACTATTAACCGTCATATATTTAGTGACAACTATGACAGTTCTTATAGATCAACTGTCATGTTGTAATATCCCAATTCGGGATTAAGGGCTAATGACTTTTAGATTAATTGTAATTGTGTAATTAAACACTTTTGGAATTAATGTGATGTGAATTTGGGATACATGTGTGTGGTATTTAAGATCAAGGGTTGAGATTCTTTGACCATAGGTCGGAATCCGGTGTATGAAGTCTATGTGAGCTCATAGAGGAGTGATTAAGATATTGACATCACTACTAGAAAAAATGGTTTTAACGTCCCTTTTTTTGGCCTTTTAACGTCTGAAAACAGAGGGACGTCTATCTGAGGGTCGTGGAAAAAAACGTCAATAACGTCCGTAAAATAGGGGACGTGAAAGGCAGACTTTAGACATCCCCAGTTGGTACTGGGGACGTCTAAAGTGTCGCCACCCACTCTACCACGTCCCTTTTTATTTAAGGATGTTGAAAGTTTTTTTTAAAATGGCCTTTTTATATATTGCACTGTCTGGAAAATGTAAACTGCAGAAATAGGATTCCAACAACAGAATAAAACAACAGCAGTTCAGCAGAATGGAAACAATAACTTGAAACACAGTGATCAACCCAAGGCTCTACTACATGCAATAATTTTAAGGAGTAGCAAACTAATTAACTAACAAACCACACAAACTACACAACAATCTATATCCAAGTCTGTTATTGCACTAAAAAGACTATATCCAAGTCCCCAGTTTGTACAATAACCAAGACTAAATCCAATCTATATCTAACAACAATAACGCTAATTATATGTACAATATATAGAACTACCACAAAAGTATGTCCTACACAAACTACTAAAGACTTTACTCTGGTATATGTTGAAGAATATGTCCAGCCAAAAAGTCTCTGATCATATTTAGGTCTTCATATGAGTAGGCATCTTCATTGTCAAAAATCTATAAATTAGAAAATAAGCTTAGATGAAATAATGAATCAAGTGAATGAATTGCCATTGAATTACAACACCAAGAATATTATCCTCTGAGAATGAAGAAGCGATTACTTGTTCAAAATTTGTCGTAATGCCACTCTGAATGATGTTAAACTTATAAAGCAAGATATAGTATCCACATTCCCAGCCGCCAGGTTGTCGAGGGCACTATAAATCAAAAGCAAATGGTTAAAATCAATAAAGGCATATCTAAAACGACCGTCAATCAAAAGAACTTGATTTGAAACTACGTACCTTTGGAAACAACCATCTCGGTTCTTTGCCACCTTTACGTTCGCGTGGCCCGCTAAGCATTTGATACGTCGTGCATGCCTTATCATTAAAATGAAAATCAACATAAATTAGAATAATTCATTTAAGTCAAGAATCAAGAAGCAATAAAATACAAAAAAAAAAAACTTACGTGTTGAAGACGCTTTTAGTTTCTTTGTCTGGTCTTCTACTTAAGGAATCAAACCAGTAAACAACATGGGACCAAGGACAGAGAACACACAAACTCCAGTGATAACTATCACAACATATACAGATTAAAAAGAAGTTAGATGGCAAGGCAATTATTTATTCAAAATCTCAAATACACAAAATTAAAATGCATACCCTTGAACAATCGGTGCTAGAAAACAACAATATTTGTTCTCTGCCACTGTGAAGCCCACATAGTTCGTCCTTCTTTTCAATGTATTCCCACTCCTTGTCATATGTTGATGCGATCCAGAATCAACAAGTTGCCCCTTCAAATTCAAGTGACGTCTCTTCCGTTTCAAATGATCATTATCAAATTCCAACACAACAAATCATGAGAGCACAAGCTAAAATATTCAAGGAAGCATTGATTGGGCTAATTGAAGAAGTTGTTGTAAGTTAAATGGCAATTCGATCAATAAATCTGATTTACAGAACAAAGATGTTGAAAACGTCATTAAGTTCATTTGTGCTAAATATGGAGTTGTTAATCAAGTTTTGGGCTTGAAAACTTCAAAACAAAGAGCTTGGACCTAGTACTACACATAGAAGGACTCATTTGGGCCCAAATAAGCACATTTTGAGCCTTAATTTGCTGATTACATTTTCTTGCATTTAGGTGGCGAAAGTCAACAAGTAGTTGGTGGCAGATTTGACTTTTGTTTTCTTTAGCATGTTGTATTTGATTTTTCAACTTTCTTCTAGATTGTATTAGACTTTTAGGTTTCCTAGCACATGGTATTAGACTTTGTATTTTCTATGTTCAGATTTGCACCTACTACAATTAGGTCATATTTCCCTATAAATACTTAGTACTTCTTCATTTGTAAGACACAACTCAGATTTGAATGACAAATGAAAGTTGTACTTTTGCACTTTGTTTCTTGAGAGTGGATTCTCTCTAGGTTTCTTTTAGAACTAACAACTTTATCAAGGCTTGATCAACCTTGTGGTGTTTTCCAACACTTCGGGTCCTTATTCTTTCATGTTCAAGGGTTCAAGTGGATCGTCGATCTGTGTTTAGCTTTCTTAGGGTGTGTATATTTCAGAATTGGTTGTGGGTTCGTGGGATCTTCCCTTGTGGGTTCGCATACCCATTGTAGATAGGATTTTCTTAGCCTCATACATACGATTTGGAAGTACATTATCGTCTGGAAACATATCATATAACAATTCAAGCAGCAATGTGAAACTACTATCAGTCCACCCACAAGTTGCTTTTAAGTTCACCAAATGTAATGTTCCTGTCAGCCGTGTGTATTTACTCCCTGGGTACAACGGTGTCTCATATTCATGCAACTGCGAAAAGGATTCTACCTCAACATCATGAATCATTCTCTCCATTTTATCTTCATCTATGACATCCACAGCTTCCTTCTTATGTGACGGACAATCAGTTACTTCCTCACCATACCATATCCACCTTGTATATCGAAGATTTATTCCATCACAAAGTAGGTGATCCCTTATAACTTCAACATCCCGTCTTCTCTCATTTAAACAATTGACACAAGGACAAAAATATATCTCATTTCTGGCTAGAGCGTTCCTTCTAGCATATTCAATAAACTCTTCAATCTCATTCTCATATTCTTCACTTGTTCTCAAAGCATTCATAAAACTATGATCCATTTTATTACCACCTACGTCATTCCCATTTACACTCAAGTTAAGAATAATTGTCAACACTAGGAATGCCATTTACTATTTTGTTTTTCAAAATTTTTGCAGAATTTCCCCTTAAAAGTGAGACATCCCAAAATCAAAATAACAAACCATCTTAGCTTAATTTAAATGAAACAAAACTTTAGCTTCTAGCACCAAGCACAAACATAATACACTTATATTTTAGCAACCAAATTATTAAATCAAATATGTACCATGAGTGAGATATGTGACATCAAAAAATTCTTCCCAAGTTTAATTAACGAATGGCAAATCTCAACAGCAATATTATATTTTTCTTCCACACAACAATTTTTGATTCAGAAGTGTTCCAAGATTGATCACAACAATGAAGTTCCAAAAAATCCTAAGTCATAATGGAATAGGTTTATGACAACAAATTAAAGTGGAACTCGAACAATTAATTCACACTCCAGGAGTCAATGATAGCAAGCAAATTCTAGCACTAAGTTACAACAAGATTATTTATGTGTGTGTCTACACTAAGTATATATATATTAATGTCTAGATTAATTTCTACCAAATTCTAGCACTAAGTTACACTAAGATTATTCATATTAATGTTTACACTAAGTTACAACAAGATTATTTACAACAAGATTGCCTAATTCTAGCACTAAGTATATATATTAATGTGTGTCTTATGGCAAAAAAAAATTAATGTGTGTGTCTACAAGATTATTCTTTTTTATTTTTTTAGTTTCTCTTTATTCTTTTCTCCTTTCTTTTCCTTTCTCTACTAATTAAAAAGCATTATCATAGCCAAATTCTTTTCTTTTCCTTTCAGTCACTTTGATTCAGATAGTTTGTGAGATAATCACTTAGGAACCATATGTAAATGTACTAAAATGCAATCTATCTCTGTATTATTTTCAAAGGATGAGCTCACTATTACAGAGAATCCACAATTGTATAACCAAAACAAGTGCGAAAATGAACCAATTCTGTCAAATAACAGTATAAGAGAATGCAGAAAAGCAAAAGGTGTAAAGGAAAGAAATATCAGGGAAAAAGCAAAGAATAATGAAAGAGAAAATGCTAACCCGTAGCTGAAACTTTAGAGGGAGGCCGACGGTGGAGAGGAGATCGAATGGGGATGAAAACTCTACAAACCCAGAGCAAAGAAAGTGGTGACGGAAGTGAAGCTTAAGAGAAAGAAAAAACCAAGAAAGGGAGAGGAGACCGAATGGGAACGGAGTGATGATGTTGGGAAGAGAGATGCAGCAAGGGAGTGAAGTTGGGGACGGAAGTGATAGTTTAGAGAAAGAAGGAAAAAAAGAAGTGGAGAGGAGACTGAATGAAGACGGAGATCGAGATGCAGCAGGGGAGTAATTGAGTAAAGTGGGAGGAGAGATGCAGCAGGGGAGTAGGAGTCTGACATGATCACATGCACCGGTCATGTCAATTCTAGTGCATGTAAGTAAGTTTAGACGTCCCCAGCAGTTTCTGGGGACGTCTAAACTTACTTTAGACGTCCCCAGCTATTCTGGGGATGTCTAAAGACTACCTTTATATGTCCCCAGAAGTTCTCAGGACGTGTAAAGACTACCTTTAGACATCCTCAGCTCTACTGGGGACGTCTAAATCTTAGTTTAAACATCCCCAGAACAGCTAGGGACTTCTAAAGGTAGATCTTTGGGCGTCCCCACCTGCTCTGGGGATGTCTAAAGTTTTTCTTTTTCTTTTCTTTAATGACATTTAAAGGTCTTTAGACATCCCCATTTTTACTGGGGATGTCTAAAACACTACCTGACAGCTCTTGGTGTGAATTGTAATTATTTTAGACGCGTCAACCTTTCTAATTTCAACCTGACTATATTTTGGGCATCCCTTTTTTAAAAAAGGATGTCCTTTAGGGTAGTTGTAGGTATGTTCTGTAGTAGTGCATGTGGACCATAGGATGTGACACAAGAGGACAAATAATCACTTTTCTCTCTCTTTTCTCTCTTGTTCGGTTGAGGGAGGGAGTATGGACCAAAAAGAAGCTTTATAATCATCATTCCTATCTCTCATTTTCTCTCTCTTTCTCCTCCATTTCTGGTGACTTTGAGCAAGGGAAGAGGAAGAAGAAAAGCTTGAATTTTGGTGAGTTATGATCCTCTTAAGCTCAAATCCTCTTCTCTAATATTGTTCACCTCATTGAGAGCTTCAACTTGGTGATTTCAGAATCTTGAAAGGTGGTGGTTTGTGAGTTGGACGAAATTGAAAGTTGAAGAATCAAGATTCTGGATTTGGTAAAGTGAAGAGGTAAGCATTTAGTGCATTTTGATGTATTATTTGTGATTTTTGATAAGTTTGGGAAAATCTGGAAATTTGCCCTAGTTATGCCAAATGTTGAATATATGAGTTTCATTGTGTTTGATGCTGGAAATGGTCCATTGTGAAGATATTTGAATATTGGATTTAGTTTGGAATGTTGGAAATGTGTTAAGAGAAATTGGGGTATTGTGTGTCATAAAGTCCCAAAGGCATAGATTTTGGTTAAAAGGGTTTTTGGGGTGTATGAGAGGTTACCAATGTGTTCCCTATTTAGTGCTAAGTGTGTATGAGCTTTTGGTAGAGTTTGGGAACCATTGGGTATGAATTCGACCATCTGGTATTTTCTGATGTTTTCTGCGTTTCTGGTCTCTGATGTACAACACTCGAGCAAGGGAAGATCATGCTCGAGTGCTGTGTGCATTTTCCCATTTCTGCTTTAAGTGTTGTTTGGGTTCTTTGAATGAGGCTCGAGTGCACTTCTTTGTTCTCGAGTGAGGGAAGATCATGCTCAAGTGAGCTTGGGCTTGCTCGAGTGATGGTGTGAGCCCAGAGTTGGGGTTGCTCTCAGGTCCTCACTGGTTGGTTGATGCCAAGAGTGTGCTCTGACACTCGCAAGCATAGTTGTCTTACCCGAGTGCTGGGTGTCATGGTCGAGTGAGCTAGTGCCTCTGGAGTTGTTTGTGCTCTCGGGTTGTTACTCGTGGTATTGCACTCTCAGGGACTCGAGCATATTTGGATCCATCACCCGAGTGCAGAGCTTTGTGCTCGAGTGTTGTGAGCACTACCTGGCCGTGAAGGTTGCTCTCTGTCAAGCACTCGCGAGTAAGAGTCGTTCTCAAACGAGCATAAGTCTCTCATCACTCGAGTGAGGTCGTCTTCACTCGAGTAAGGCTGTCAAAAATTAGTGTTGTGCCTTCGAAAAAGGGGTCTTTGGGGTAGTTTCTTCCAACCCTTTAGGCATATGTTTAGGCCTCCATTAGTCACCTAAAGAGTCCTAAATGATAACCAACTTAGAGTATTATGAATTTAAGAACTTGGAAAAGAGATTGATTGGTTGTCCCTAATTTGGAATAGGATTTGACATCTGTCGCCCTCGTGAGACCACGGTAACGGAGCCAGTCAGGAAAGATACAGGTAGTGACTCTTTCTTTATACCTTATGTGATACATTGTATGTGTGCTATATCATTGTGATGTGATGATTTCATATGCTGCAAGATATGTAGAATTGTGTAAGCACCACTATACCACTAGTCCTTGAGTCGCTAACAACAGTTCGGGTAAGGGCTGTGTGCCTTCCCGGCGGTAAAAGCGGATGAGGTTAGGGTGTGATATATGTGATTATGTGGGCCGAAAAGCTAATTGTGAGCTGAAAGGCTATTTGTGAAGGCCGACGGGCCAATTGTGGGCTGAAAGGCTATATGTGATATGTAAGACTATTCGTACGCACTGCCATACCAACAGTCCCTGAGTCGCTAACAACAGTTTGGGTTAGGACGGTGTACCTTCCCGGCATTAAAAGGGGATGAGGGTAGAGTGTGATTTGTGTTGCTGATTTGTGGTCATTTGTTCATATGCTATGTGATTACGTGTGGTATGAATAAATTTTTACTACTGGGATTCTTTAGAATCTCACTTTTTCCAAATGACTAACCTTTTCAGATAGGGCGAGTGGCTCGAAAGGGAAGCAGACAACCAGGAGTAGTTAGGATTACTTTGAGACTTTAGTGGTTGTTGGTTATTTATTTTGGTTTGGGATTACCAATTGTATATAAGATGTAAATGTTAAATTTTAGATATGTAATCCCCATTTTAGGAAACCTTTAAACCCATGTTATATATGTAAGTAACCCGGGGTTGCCGGTATTTTAGTTCCGCACTCTGATATTTATTATGTGATTTAATTTCTCAAGTAATTATATTCGAATGTGAATGTGAGACCAGGAATAATTATGTTTTGAACTGATTTTTGAAATACCCCATCTCTTGGATGAGGGATTATAAATTGTTATTTTGTCTTATTGGTCTCTATTTCACTTAAATTTCGTAATCCAGATGTAATTATGGTGAGGGGGTTACATTTTTGGTATCAGAGCTGCAGTTCATGGCAAGGGTAAAGTTTGCTAGGATAGCTCCCTTAGTGTGGTCTTAGTTGTAGGAAATTATCTGTGAATAATCATTGTATACATATATCTATTCTGGTTATGTGGATATATGTGCTTTGTGAAATTATGTGGATACTATAATTGTTGGATTAATGGGGTGACTTCTTTGTAGAATGAAATGAACATCAAAAGGTCACCCCAGAGTATAACAAGTAGATCCCGAGGTGGAGGTGGTTAATGAGAATCCCCCGGATCCTATACAAGAGTTGATGGGTTTGATAAAGGATAAGAGGGATATGATTGCAGAGCTTAGAGAAGAGCTTCGAGCTGAGAAAGCCAAGAATAATGAGGGCCGGGGTCAATCTACTCACGAAGAGACTCGAGAAAAAACCCGGGAAGAGACTGCTGAAGGGTCGGCAAGACCGTTAGAATCTTCTCCTCATGCTGTTCCGAACCAAGAATCCCATGGTGTGCCAGCTAGGGAGGAAAGAGATCTTCAGTTTTGGGTCTCCAGATTTTGTAAACACCTACCTCTGGTACTTAAAGGGAGATTTGATCGCAGAAGATTGGCTAAACCGCCTTGAGAAGATTGGCTAAACACTTACAAATGATTTGTCTTCTAACTTTATATCAGTGACCAACAAAACATAACGGTTTCATTTTAATAATTGTCAACTAAACGTTTGAAACCTTTACTCTTACCTATGCTGATTGATAGTACTTTGTGCATCTTCATTCTTCGATCATTGGGCATGAGAACCAAGTACTCTTTCATTACCCACCACTGCATGCGACTGCTTCTCTTCAACTTCCAACGTGTACAATGATGCTTCAAAATCTCAACTTTCAATTTATTTAAACTCCCCATTTCCTTATATTTTTTGCACTGTTTCATCTTCCTCCTTTGTTGTCTCAATCGCCAAGATGAAACACCATGCTGAAGTCTTGCTAGAAAACCTTAGTATTATCCTCCTTCTCTACTACTACTTCCTCCACCTGCCTCCTCCTTCTCCTCTGCTTCCTTAAATGGAGGCAATGATGCGTAACATGAATTTGTGCACTAGTAGGCCAAAAACATTGAAAAATATAACATATAACACGAATGATAACAAAAAAAAAACCATGATAAATGTAATCAAATAAATAACAATTGTTACAATAAAATCCTTAGCTATAGTCTTTTCACAAAATAACATACCCCACATTTATTATGAACAAACTGTGATGTAAATTCTTAGGTACGATAACCCACAAAACCCTACCATTCTACTTCTATTTAAATGTCTAAAATAGAATATAATTAACACTTTTTCTGGACAAACATAAACCACCAACATCGGAACCCTATTACTCTTGTTGTCATTTTTGGCTGTTGAGAGTCATTTTCAGTCAAACCACACCATCAAAGGCCTTTATCAGACTTCTTAGCAATAGCTGTGCAAGTTGCTTTCACTTTCCCTAACTTCGTTTTCGTTTGTAAGCCCTAGCTAGGTCACATTCCTTTGGTTCTATGTTCTCCTTATTTGTAACTTTGAATTCCCTTCTTCATTTTGCATTCTCTATTATTCACTTCATGTTGTCTAGCTATGTTTTGACATTAGTCGTGCTCATGTTTTTCTAGAAAACTCATTGTTATAATTGAAGATTACTCTCTTATTACAGGAAGTTGTCAACTTGGCCTGGGCTATTTTTGTGAAGTCATGACACCATAAAGCATTCAAGGTGACATTAAATTGTTTTTGTGAAGTCATGTCTTTTTTGAAAAACCTATTTCTATGATAGAAGGTTTCTTTCATGTTACGAGAGGTATGTGTTTTAAAGAATTTCTACATAATTGAAAGATAGCTTTGCTTACTTGATTGCTAGTAATACATCATGCATTAACCATTTTTGTTGTTTGATTGACTATTAATTTATCTTGTCATTAGTTATTGCAACACTTCAATTTTTATTTAGTTATTGGAATGAGTTTGACCATTTCATCTTGTCATTAGGTATATCCATATCTCCATAAGATACTTCAAAAAAGATCAATACAGATGTGATGAATAAACTAGTTCAGTTGTACCAAGAGTTATACATGAATGAGCAAATACAAGCTCTTGTGATGTCACAACTCGATAAAGCATTCAAGTGACATAAATTGCATTTGTGAAGTCATTTTTTTTGTTGGAAAACTCATTGCTCTAATTGAAGGTTTATCTCCTATTTTTGTATTGAGCAGGTAGCACCAAGTTAAAGCTCTAAAATTCAATAATGTGATATCAGCATTAAACTCTTCATGGTGAGAGTTTTTTGACGTACTTGGACATGACTGTATCAAATAGAGTACTACTTTCTACATTGAGTATGTAACACCCCAAATTTTATTCACCAATATGTATGGTAATTGTTAGAAATAGTTAATGAAATAAAATTATGAATTTTGGAAAGATGAACAATGTTTCCAGTGAAATTTCCTATGAGGCAGCGAACTTGTCATGTGATTTTGTATGACCAAATAATGAGCAAAAATTATGAGATTTTACAAGGTGATAGGTTATATGAATCAATTGAAGCTATATATAAAAAGTTATGAATTTTTGAAATTTGCCCAACGAAATTGATTAATTTCTAGAACATCATGCAAAGATTAAAAATATGGTAATTTTGTGCTTCCAGATAGTAAAAGGCTATATTTTTCCTTAAAACTAGACTCAATAAGGGTTCTATATCCTTTGGAATCGCTTTGAAATGATGTTTAAAAATTTAGTTATGATTTTTCAAAGTTTGGGCAAAAAATCTGCCAGAATTGACACTATTTCTAAAATTGGAAAATATAAATGAGCAATTAGTTAGGATAATGAAAGAAGCTCAATTGGGTCATAAAGGACCCTTAAATGGCGTGTTCATGGACCATGGGAAGAATAGGAAATTAGTTCAAATTGAATGGAAATGTATGACACAAATTGGAAGAAGATAATATCACGTAGAAGCTTTGTCATAACTCCAATTTAAAAATAAAACAAAAAGGAAAAGATTATGAGATGTTTTGAGTGGGCATCATCATATTTTTCCTCCTCCTCCTCATATTTGTGTTGGACATTAAGGAGGAGAGAAGAAAGAGAATGTGTCATATCAGATAAGGTCAAAACACTTTATCCCTTAAAAGTCAAATTTTGAAATTTTGGTAAATAAGAAAATTAGAGAAATGGGAGATATTTTATACAACTCTTTCCTTCATCTTTCTTATTCATTTCCACAGCCATAAAAGAGAAGAAAGAGAGAGGGAGTGTGTTCTTGAGAAATCTAGAGAGAGGAAAGAGAAATGTTAAGGTATTTAGGAAGCAAAATCTTAAGGTTTGTGGAGGGAGAAAATTCGGCCAAGAAAGATAACCAAAGAGAAATCAAAGGACCAAGTAGAGAGCCTGAGGGATTGGTAGGCAAATCAAGACACACGTTTTGAGGCGGAAAAGGATTAAGTAAGGAACTTACCTCTCCTGCATGTATTTGATATTTGTGCTGGTGTATTAATGCATGTTATTGCTTTGCTTGATTATGTGAAACATATATGAATGATTGAAGCTTTGTTTCTGTTTATACGATGGCCATACTTTTATTGCATGAAACATTGAGCACACAGATATGTCATTGTATTAGCATGAGTTAATGTAGTGCAAGCATGTCATGCATTAAGCGCTTATTCTGTATGCATATTAGTACTATTTGTTACTAAATTCTCTCGAATCTCATCCTCCCCTATCAATAATTTAGGCAGGAGGAGAAAGAAGATATGCTAAGAACAAAGAAGAGAACCGTACGAGGGGATTGCAGTGGTGGAACGAAAACGGAAAGATGTCTCTATTTCACTGGGATGTGTTTTGATACCCCAGAGCCTGGTATGGCTACAAGGTTTGTAATTATTATATACGAACCCCAATGGGGAATTTCTATGATCACGCAAGTATTACGAGCATATCTTTGCTATTCATGTGTTGCACACTGAACCTCATATCATTTTCCGTAAATACTCTAAAAAAGGTTAAAAAAGATAAGGGCGTGACAGAGTAGCTATTCAATTTGGGACTGATCAAGATTTTTTTAAGATTTGTCGCTAGAAGCAATCACACTCCTTGCCTATATATATAATAATGTAAGTGTTCCTTTATACCTTGTGTCTCTTTATAGCAATTAAGCTAGGAAAACAAGAAAAGGGTGAAAATGAACGAATATCCCTATTGAAAAGGGCGCAAGGGTTATATATGCAAACCCTTGATCAAGGTTTTTCATAACCCTTGTGCCTTTTTGGTATGGATATTCATTTTTTTCACTCTTTCCTTGTTTTCCATACTTGATTCCTGTGAAGAGGCATAATTATAGGCCTACAATTATATTATCACCGATATAGGTCAACAGTTGCCATTGATTCTTCCCACAAAGTTTAGATTATATCTTGATCCATCCTAAATTGCATGGCAACTCATTGTGGGAGATATTGTTCTATTATATGCAGTCGAGTTCAACTAGTTCAGGAACTCTCATTTGAGGAGTCTAACATCGATGCATCACAGTTATAATATAAAAACCGTAATATATTATAAAAGTCCATGGTTCTTACTTACAAACCATTATTTATGTTACTAAATAAATAACATTTATTTACGTGAGCCCGTTATTTATTATTATTAAACTTCATGGTTTTTACATAAAAATTGTTATGTACGTTACTGAACAACTAACGGTGGCTTATGTGAGACCGTTATGTATTATGTCAGCACTACTAGTTATATAATGGTTGTTTACGTGAGCCCATTTTTTATAATGCCAGTATTACGCACATCATGACCTCATCAAGCCTCAAATATAATGGGTGTTATATTAGAACTGTTATAATTAATTATATTGAATAAATCACGGTTCGAAATAGTTATGTATGGTCGCTAATAACCATCATAAATGTGTGATTCTGTAGTAGTGTAGAGAGATTAAGAAAGCTAAATAAATAACTTAATCATAACATATGTTGTATATTAGTTTATAAGTTAGACAACTTAATTTGGTATAAAAATGATAATTATAAATACTTTAAAGTAATTTATTCAACTTCCTTAATTTCTCTAAAAAAAGTGGTTGGATCTTATTTTAAGAACCGGAGGTAGTATTACATTGTTGGCAAATACAAAAGAGACATAATTGTTGTTACATTAATCTCTTCTTTTTTATTTGATCAATAGCAACCCAAGCCAACTCTAGACTTGAAACTAATCATTTTTTGGGTTTAGAGCATCAAAGGTTTTTGCCTCTTCTAACAAATGTGTTTCTCGTTGCTTACCTTCACAATCAACGGTTACTTTGATATTTTAGAACCTTACTATTATTTTTTCAAAGAATGATTTCTGCTTACTTTCAATAGGGTTCTATCGAGTCAACAGATAGACATGGGAATGAAAAGTTTTATGTATTTTTGAGTTATACACTCCTTTAATTATAAATGTAATAACTAGATAATTAATTTATAAATATTAAAAAAATAGTTAAGTTATTTATTTGTAAAAAAGTATGTTTTTATTTTCAAAATACTCAATAATTTGCATTAAAAATTATCTTAATTGAGATAGAAACCCTCCGTACATGTTTGCTAAAAACATGGGGAGACATGTTTTTGTGGGGAAGTACAGATGATCGACGTCGGGTGCCTCTTGTGGCTTGGGATGAGGTGTGCAAGAAAAAAAAAAAGAGATGAGGACTTGGTTTACGGCATGAAAAATATCAGAACTTATGAAGCTGGGATGGAGATTGGTGACCCGAGATCTGATTTATGGGTGAAGGTTGTCCGTGACAAGTACAAGTGTGGTGATGATTTTCTCTCACAGATTGAAGTTAAACAGCCTTGGTCTAATGTGTGGGCTGGTATAAAGAGGACCTGGGAGAAAGTGCGGGATGGGATCGTTATTAACACTGGTGCTTCTGCTGTGAAGTGGAAATGGAAAAGACGGGGGATTCTCAATTAAATCTGCTTATGTAGATATCTCAGGAGATATGAGGGATCAAGGGAAATAATGGGAGAGACTGAGGACAATTCGAGCACCTCACAGATGCAAGACTCTTCTCTAGTTGGTTTCTCGTAAGTGCCTTCTTACCGATGTCAATTGATGTCGACAGGGACTGTCCATGGATGAGAGTTGCCCTTTTGTGGTGCAGATACGGAGAACATAATTCACGTATTTTGGGATTGCTCCCACACAAAATCCCTATGGAAAAAGCTAGTACACCTAACGAGATGGTGGACGCTTTGTAACCTGAATTTCTCAGACTGGCTTTGGTGGAATGTGAAAGGCCAAAAAGCTGGAGAGACCGAATGGGCACCCCTGTTCACGATTATTTTGCTGGTGGATTTGGCGGATGAGAAAGTTGTTTATTTTTGAGAAAAAAATGCTTTCTGAATGATACTATCATAGCTAGTGCTCGAGCCATGTTGGAAAGCATGAATCATTCAAGGACCAATTGGCAGTCACTGCGATACAGGGAGCTGGGCAAACCCCAAGTAGAGAGGGATGGAGTCCACCTAAAGATGATTGGGTAAAGCTCATGTGGTGGTCTTATTCGAAGCATGATGGGGGAGTTCCTTAGAGGATTTATCCACCGAGTAGATGATAGCGATGAACTATCAGCAAAGCTATGTGCTTGCTTACTTGGCCTGAAGACTACCTAGGCTATGGGTTATACAAAAGTGTGGCCAGAAATGGATTCCACATAATGCTAGGATCTAATTCTACTTGATCATGGTACCAACCGTCAAGATTCCACTATTTTAAGGGTTAAGCTGATTCTGGACATGAATTGGGTTACGACATACGTGCCTCGGAATTGTAACATGGCAGTTGATTTTCTAACAAAGAGGGGACTTGATGCAAGGCCAGGATTTCACGAAGTGCAACAGCCACCAGAGGACCTTGTAGTTGTGTAGGTGTTTGTTGATGTGTCCGTCTTTATTATTAAAAAAACCACACATTGGGAGACAGAGTATACTGAAGTCTTACATTTAAACAAGAACAAACCCGTCAACTAGCCATATATATCTAAGATGGAAGAAATATTATTTTCTGATATTGTTAAAACAAGTACTAACTCCCCCACTCGTTGCGCGGGATGAATTAGCTTAAGTGTAATTAATATTCTCAATAAATTCAATCACATATAAATTAGTTCTAATGACTTATACTGTGTGCAACGCATACAAAGATTAATATTAACTAAAATATCATAAAAATGTTAAAAAAGAAATTGCCATATACATCACAGAATGTGTCTTCATTAAAATGTGACACATTATGAATTAACACAATGCTAATCACTTATCTCGCATAATAAATACTACAACACATTTCATATTAATGAAATTAAACCTCTCTCATTAGAATCCTCCAAAAGCCACTATACAACAAACCATGGAAACAAAGAATAATCCCAATATCCATTAGAGCCTCTCCAACATTGTCATTACCAATGTCAATAGCAGGCAAGATAAAAATTCAAAATGGAGCAGTACAGAGTAGAATGAAAGTAGCAATATGAACATATATGTTTCCAAAACTAAGTCTCTCCATGTTCCTACCAAACGCACAAAAAGTGTAGAGATATGTAGTAGATATATCCTCCCAAATTTCAAGTAGGTATTTAACTCATGCCTCACAACTGATGCACAACCACAAGCAGTTATTTTTTGTGGTAAACAAATGCTCCAAGTAAACCGGTTATTCCCATTTCTGAGTTATTAAGACATTCAGTTATTCTTTAAACCTCTAACTCTATGACTTAAATTCCTTGAAGTAACAGAGGAATTCTTCTTGTTGGCAAAAAAAAAAAAAAACAGAAGAATTCTTCTTATATATGATAGTTCACAGCTCACTAATTTCCACTTACACGCATACTCCAACACACTAACTATTTCGTCAAATGCAAACAATATGAAAGGAAGTCGTAACTTGCTTTCACCTCTTTTTGCATTGTTTGTTTTGCAATAGCCACCTCCACTATCCATCATATGACAAACACACACAATGAATCTTCCCATACCTCTCTTCTCACAAAACAACCACCAATCAAGGTTGGATAACAAAAAGGGAAACATAACAGATAAAACAAACAACACCTGTAAGGCCACAAGCCGGCACCCATTCCCTCCTTAAATCAGCAACGTCCTTCAACTTAAAGCCATGATCCAGGTAGTGTTTCTTGAATGACAGAAAAGCATTAACAGAACCAATGAAATTTTACATCCCAAATTAAACCTAAACCCCTTGGATTTAGGATTGCAATGTGAAATATATATATATATATATATATATATATGAATGGAGAAGTGATTATTTACCCGAGAGATAAATTAAAAAACTAACGGTTATACATTTGCAACCATGGAAAAACACTACATATCATGACTTCTGTGCAAGAAAAAAAATTGCCATGAGATCCTTAGGATTTTGCTGTCCAATAGCATGACAAAAGTATCCTTCCATTATTCTTTGCAATAAACAGACAAACCTCCAGAACCCCTACATGGCAGAAAGTTACCTCCTTAATCTAAGTTGATCCTTAGTATGCTATAGTTTTAGAGAAAAACTGAAACTAACTAATTTAAAAGATTGCTCAGCGGTTATCACTATTTTTTTGTTATGCGAATCTAGCAATACAGATATGAGGATGTGTACGTTAGTTGAGGAGGTGAATTACTTTCTTTTCTAAGATACCAAGGCATAATCTAGAACCCGAATATGATGTGCCCACATGAGAATCCTGAACCTCAAGCTGATGTGATTCCCTCATTGAAGGTAAATTAAGATCTTAAATTATTAAGTTATTCTTAAAAGCAAGTCTACTTCTGCTGAGTCTTTTTTAAAACTGATATACTGCATGTTTACAAAGAACCCATCAATTGGACCATGTATCATAGCAAAGCATTAACTGGACCAATAAAGTTCTACATCCCATAGAAATCCTATAACCGTTGGATTTAGTATTGCACATCTTCACCACAGCCACCTAACACATGAAACATGTCGTGTCATTTGAATTCAGAAAAAAAGAAAGAAGAAAGATTGATACAAAATCCTTAAGATTTTGCTGTCAAGTCTAGTGTTTGCCAATACCTCGTGGATTTGAGCTTCTGGATTTTTTTTGTGTGATTTTGGTAGAGAAATACTGATTTTATAGGGAAATAGTGAAAATAACTCATGTAAACAATTATTCAGCTCTGGTCAATTAAGAGATGCTACATAAAAACAATTATAGGGAAATAGTGAAACTAACTCATGTAAACAATTACCGACTAAAATTTACCAACTTTCTTTGAGCTACCAGAATCCACCGCAACAATGGCTTTCTCGCGACTTTGAGTGAAGCAGAGGAACAAAGCACATGTGGTGGCGCAGCCTTTCAGAGAACATTATTGGTTATCGGACGACTCGATCACGAACTCACCGCAAGCAACCTGATGAGCAATCTTGGCCATGGACGCCGAGTCCTCCACCTCCGAGCGGGAGTTCGCAGAGAGAGCTTGATACCCAGCGATTGCTTTCAGATCTTGCATATCGGTGAAGTAGCCACCTCCGCCATGCTCATATATATGCATCAGCAATGAATCTTGCTTCTCAGAAAATCTTCTAGCTTCGGTATGCCATCGTTCTGATTTTGTGGGCCCCTCAAACTCTCTCTACTTTGGTTTTGCTCTGCTTGGCCATAGTAATCTGCCTGCCACTTCAGATTCGCCTAACCTTCAACAATATTTTCTGGTCAGCACCAAAACAAAATCGTAGAAGGGAAAAACAAAAAGAGAGAGAGAGGGATCGATATGTTGTGTTCCCCAGAGTGAAGCCTTACAATTAAACCTTACTAATGTTTTCTTCTTCTTCTTCGGTTACCCTGAAATATTACATTTTTTTAATAAGAAAACTTTCGGGAGGAAACAAACAAAATTTTGCAATAAAGTAGAGTGGCAACAGTGAAAGCCCAAAATAGAAAAATGACCTCTAGGCGTTATTGAAAGCTACTCAACCATGGAAGAAGCAGAGAAAAAAGCATGATACTTGAAGATGATGACGGAATCAGAATCGGTTTCTAAGAGCATTTGGATCAGGAAGATGTAGAAGAACTCGCATGCAAGTTAAGCATTGAAGGAGATTTAAATGGATTTGACTCAAAGAAGGAGAAAGAAACAGAGCGAAGAGAAGGATTGCAAGCCGTATGAACATCTTAGGAGGAGGGAATTGAGCTTTGTATGAAAGAGAAGGATGGCTTCGTGTGATTTAAATGGATTTGAACTTTTACACTGAGAAAGAGAGAGAGAAAGTTTGAAATAATTAGGAGGGAATTTCAAATTTTAAATGCAAGCCATATGTATATCACAAAGCTCAATGCAAGCTGACACTGTTCATATGAACAGTAAAATGAGTGAGAAGCCGGAAAAAATATAGCTTGGCTTAGCTCATTGGTGATATAGATTTATTATGTTAAAGGGATTTGATCTATATGCCAAAAAAAATATTTAAAGTTAGAACATGATACGATGGAATTGAGACACAATAAGCTATGCTACAAGATGTGAAATTCGCGAGTTTAACGAGTTAAATGATTGAGTTAACAACAATGACCATAACTATATATATATATATATATATATATATATATATATATATATATATATATATATATATATATATATATATATATATATATATATAATAAACGAATAGACTCGGCAGGTGTGGGTTTTTTCAGAATTTTATGGACAGAAATTAAAGACACGGGTACACTTGCAAAAATTATAATATCTACAATCAAGTAAAGAAGATTAAAGGTTTTGCCTAAGAATAACCCGGGTTATGAAAGGAATCTTGTCATTTTTCATACAGGAATCATTTAAAGAGAATCCTCTATTTGGATCTCAACCTTTCTCCTTCAGGTTATTTCAGCACAGCCTGCCTTCGTTTCCTACAGGAGGCATACCCTCTATTCTCCTTTAGACTCTTTTTTTTTTCACATCTGCCCCGTGAATCCCTTTATAGGATCATTACAATGAATGTAGCACCCGAAATTTGGAAAATAAGGAGCCACCACCAAAATTTTGAAAAAGAATAATTTTGGAAACTTTTTTTTGAAAATGAAACTGCTCTACAAAAATCATTTAGGGTTCAGGAGTCGATTGTGTATGGGGAAGATGCTAGGCACCCCACAACACCTATTCGTAAGAATGGTTACCCTAAGTTAATTATTTAAAATGAATATGGCCTTTACTTTTATTATAATTAACTAAAAAGAGATAAAAAAAATCATATTTACAAGAAACATAAAGTAAGACTAATAAAAATAAAAAAAATAAAAAAAAGGAAGAAAATATATTTATTTACAAAGTTGGACTTGACCTAGGATGAAAACCTAGGGCCAACATACCCTTTAGAGGGATCAAAGCCCACATACTTCGAGGGTAGAAATGCGTGTCACTTTCTTGGTGTTTTTTAGAATTTTTTTTATTGAATTTCTTTGGCAAAAATAATTTTTTTGTTTGGTTTGTGTTTTTTATTTTTTAAAAAAACATTTTTTCTTTATTTTCTCATATGAAGCCAAATTTGTTTATTTTAAGAAAAGAATTACCACTTTCTTTTTATTTTAAAATTTTTTTATTTACAACAGGGAGAGAAGAAAAAAAGAGAGCTCATCAGGCCAGCAAGGAATTGCATTCTCATCATATTATTCATTGTAGAAAGTCCAAGAAGACAAGAAAATCAATAAAGACATGGTGAGAGTGTGTACCTTTTTATGCTTTGAACTCTGCTACAACAAGAGATAGGATGATAGATGTAATATCCTGAATCGTAACTAGGGGCTAATGACTCCTCAAGTGGTGTAATTATTGTTAATCCAATGTCTATATAGTATATGATGTAAATTGTGATATAAATGTGTTTGATGAAGATTTGGTAAATGTTGTGATAATCAGAGGCAAAATAGTAAAGTACCAATCAATTGGTCAGTTATCGAAGAGGTAACTCATAGGTAATTTGAGATCAATGGTTAAGATTTGTTGTCAAGAGATCAAATAGGGTGGAATCTTGTGTGAATGGGCTTATATGAGTTCATGGTGAAGGGAGTAGGATTATACCAAGTGTCAAATTGTGGACCATTGGATTTTTCAAAAGGTTCAAACTCTCTTCCCTCTCTTCTCGCTCCCTCAAGGTCGGTTGTGTGTGTGTGAGAGAGACAAGAAAAATCTGCATCTTCATCCTTTTCATCTTCTCTCTCATCTAACCTCTATTTTCGTTGAGCAAGGAAAAGAAAGAGAAAGTATAAAGGTGAGATTTTGACCTGCTAACTTGCTTCATATGCTCAAGCGTTCTTCATTAATCATGTTTCTAGTGTCAAGAGCTTCATTCCTATGTTTTCAGATTTTTTTTTTATACAAAACGGTCAAGACGAAAGCTTGGAATTAGCAATTTGATTTGAGGAGTTTGAGAACTTGTGGAAATTTGAAAGTGGGAAAATTAAAGAAGTAGTTTTGGGAACAAGTTGAGGTGAGCATTTGTGATATTTTGGTATATTTGTTATCATTTTTTGTTAAGCTTTGTAAATTCTAGAATTTTTCCCTAATTTCATAAGAATTGGATAATGGAGGAGTTTGAAATGGTGTGGTGTAGAAAATGGTATTAGGATGTGTTATAATGTCATTATGTTTTATTTGGAATTGAATGAGGAATTTTGGTAATTTATGGTTTTGTGTGGCCTTGTGAGCTAGAGTTGAAAATGTGTTGATGGAAGGGGAATTTAGGTGTTTTGAGGTTACCAATAAGTTCCTTAGGAGATTTTGTGTGGGAATGAGCTTTGGTATAAGTTTTGGAACTATTAGGATCAGTTTTGGTAAATCTGGAAAATTCTATCAGTTGCTTTTCTGGGTTTTGATGAATGTCACTCGAGTGAGTGAGGGTCTCACTCGAGTGCAGCAACATAAATTCCCTTTTTCTTAAGCATCTTTCTTGGGTTTTCTGGTGGGAAGCGCTAGTGCACTTCCCAATCCGCGAGTGACATAGGTCATCACTTGAGTGAGTATGAGTTCACTCGAGTGTAGGCGTATGTACATGTTAAGGGTTGCTCTCGGTCAAGCACTCGCAGGCTAAATTCCAAGAGTGTGATCTGACACTTGCAAGTGTTATGTTCTCACTCGAGTAGTAGGGGTAGTACTCGAGCGAGCTTTCTCTTCTAAGTTGGGTGTGCTCTCAGGCAAACACTTTTGGTGTTTCACTTTTGGAAACTTGAGTGAATTTGAGGTCATCACCCGAGTGGAGACCGTCACGCTCAAGTGTTATGAGCACTTTCAAGTCGTTGGTGGTGCTCTCTGTCAAACACTCGCGAGGGAAAGACATCTTCACCCGAGTACAAGTCCTTCATCACTCGAGTGAGCCATTCAAAAATCAGTGTTCTGCTTCTTAAAAAATCATCTTTGGGGTAGTTTCTCCCAACCTTTTAGGCATATGTTTAGGCATTAAATAGCCACCTAAAGAGTTTACATGAATACCAACTTAAAGTACTATGGAATTAAGAACTTGGAAAAGAGATTGATCGGTTGTCCCTAATTTGGTTCATAGGATTTGACATTTGCCGCCCTCGTGAGCCTACTGTGCCAAAGAACATCAAGAAGGAACAAGGTAGTGAATCTTTCTTTTATACCCTATGTGATGCATTGTATGTGTGTTATATCATCGATTTGTGATGGATTCGAATGTTGCAATATTTGTGAAATTGTGTTTTCGCTGCCATGCCAATAGTCCCTGAGTCGCTAACAACGGTTCGGGTAAGGGCTGTGTACCTTTCCGGCGGTAAAAAGGGATGAGGATGGGGTGTGATATTTGTAATTATGTGGGTCGAAAGGCTATATATGAGTCTTAAGGCTATTCATATGCACTGCCATACCAATAATCCTTGAGTCGCTAACAGCGGTCCGGGTTAGGACGGCGTGCCTTCCCGGAGGTAAAAGGGGATGAGGGTGGAGTGTGATTTGTGTTGCTGCTGCTGAGTGGTGATTTGCTTACATGCTATGGGATTACGTGTGGTATAAATGGTTTGTTACTACTGGGATTCTCTTGAATCTCATTCTTTCCATTGACTAACATTTCAGATAGGGCAAGTGGCTCCAAGGAAAAGCGAACGACCAGAAGCGATTAGGACCTTGTAGGGACATTTGATTTGGGTTATGTTGGTTATTCATTTTGGATAAGGATTACTGTATGATATTTTTGAGTTGTAAATGGTTTTTGAATACATGGTAGTGTAATCCCCTAGTTGGGAACTGAAACACTATAGATCTATACATAGATGGAACCCGGGGTTTGTCAGGAATTAAGTTGTACACTTTGATATGTTTAAATGTGATATAACTGCACATGTAATTATATTCGATGTTTGAACTTGACACTATGATAGAAAAGAAGTTTTGAAAATTTCGTGAAATCCCTACTACAAGGAGGGAGTTTTAAATTATCTGACGGTCTCTAATCCATTTTATTATACATTATCGAATCTTGATTACGCTAATTAAGGCAGGGGGTTACAATAGAACCACATAATAAACAAGAGGTAAGTACAATCACATTATCTATATCAACATAAATGAGAGATTTTTTATTTTGTATTTTCATTTTTATTTATTTTCTTATATTTTCCCTACAAGAAACTTCCTAATTTAAACCTATGAATGGGAGATACTTCTTTATATATTTTTTATTTTCCTTTAATGAATGAAAACGTCAATTTGGACACTAATCATCATCAATGAGAGGATTTTTTTTTCTTTTTTATTTTTTTCTTTTTAATGATGAAGACACCGATCATCATCAGTGGAAGGATTTTTTTTATTTTCGTTTTTTTATTTATCATTATTATATTTTCCCTACAAGAAATTTCCTAATTTAAACCTATGAATAATAGATTTTTTTTTATATTTTAATATCTATTTTTTCCTCCACAATGACTTCACACTAAATTTCCTAATCCAAATATCAAATAACATTGATGAGATGGATTATTTTGAAATTTGTTTCCATTTACTACAAAACCCCAAGTTCAAGACAATCACCATTAATGATGATCATTTTTCAAATTTCAAACAATCCAATCAATATCAATGTCATTTTCTTATTAATTTAAATGTGTCAGGATTAAGGAAGATCATTTCTTTTTTTCTTTTTTTATTATTTTCGAGTTGGGCCTGGACAAAATAGGGTGTTTAAAGTTGCCCCTCTTTACTTGTTTCATAGCTGAGAAAAGTGATATTCTCACCTATGAAGCAAGTAGTGATAAGAACACGTATTTTGTCCGGCTAAAAGAACAAGGTGACCCCTTTGGAACCAAAGAGGGTTTGGACAAAATACAGTATCCATGCCCCTCTTTACTTGATTCATAGGGGAGAAGAATGCTAATGGAGCTAGATGATTGTAACATCCCAAAATTTTATACTAAAAAATCATAAATCTACTTATGAATGAGTGATTTGTAAGGAATTTTACGGCCTGATAAAAAAAATAAATCTCTAGATCTCTTTTGTTCTAATAAATTATCAATCTAAAATTAGAAAAAAAAAATACAAATATATATACACCCGCATATAAAGGAAGTTGTGCATACGTGTATTATATTTAAGCAAATGTATATTTTTATAATAAGCTAATAGGCGTTGATGATAGACGATGTCGTCTAGAAGGCTTGGAAGGGAAGTTAAAATAAATTAAAGGATAAGCATTTAGAAAGCTTGGAGAACAAGAAGGAAAGAGATAAGTTACATGGCTTGGGTAGGAAGTAAAATAAAGATGAGAAAGTAATAAATATGCCTAGTAGATGCTTACTAGGATTAACTCCTTTTGCAAGAAACCTTCTATATATACCGCCTTGGTTTCCAAATAGAATGCATGAAGTACAATAGAGAAAAAACAAAGTGATGAAAATAAGTAAGAGGCAAAAGGAGGAGAACAAGGTGCTGCTACTCATAAAATTATGTAAGAGTTTTCTTACTGAGTGATACACCCTGCTCTTATTTATGCTTCTCAAAATTATTTCAGATGTCTTACTAGCTAATACTCTCTATGTGATCTATTTGATTGATCTTTCTTTTGGCCAGTGATTGATCTAAATACTTTCTATATTTGAAAGATATTTGAATTGTATGGGAATATGCAAGAAAGACTATGTTTTTGTATTCATAAATATTATGACCTGCCCAAGAAGGATTGATGTGTGAACTATCCTATGGGGTAAGATTTTATGTTTGAATTATTGTGGATCCACCTAGGGGACGCCCTAGTATTTCTAAGTGACAAAAATATAGTATTGTGGATGCTTGTAAATTTAATACTTTTCTATGCATATTCACAAATAGTTATATTGCAGGGATTTAAATTATTTTCTACTAAATTAGTAGCTGGGCATTATTGGTTAAAACTTATTTATTTAGTATCACTCATATCGTGTCGTAATGTTCTAGAAATTGGAAATCATGCCGATATGAAGATAAGCCAAAGCAGCAGACAAGAAGCCTCTGGTTTCCTTTAGAGATATGTTTTTTAAGATTTCTTATAGGAAATGATGATGTATTCGAGAACACTATGTATTAATAAAATATTTTTTTTTCGGAATGTTTTCTTCCAGTATCTTTATTTTTTTGAATTAGAAACTGAATATATCTTTAAATTTATTAAGGAAATAATAATGATATTAATTAATCATTTACTTATAAATTAAATAAAATTAAGGGTTTATATTTTTGGTATCAAGGCAAAATGATCCTAAAGTATTTGTTTTGTTAAGGATTTATGAGACCTTCTCCCTTTTATATCATAGGTGTTGGATATTGGAGAAATAAAGGATCATAGGATTGATGACTCTAATACTAATTATTATGTTATGCAGAAAATGGCATAAGGAGGGCGGAGTCAATCTAGTAGTAGTCAAGGCCATGTAGGCAATGAGGTATCAAGGGCTATTGAGCAAATGACGGTAGCTTTTTGTGAGCAAACTGAAGCAACAATTAAGTCTATAAGAGAACATATTGTCGCTGCTGCACATATAGTACAATTACTTGAAGGACCTGAATATGAGCACCAAAACTATGATGAGAATCAGGAGGTAGAATTAGAGGATCAAATGCCAGAAGAAAGAAATCAAAACATTCCAAACCCAACTTTGAGTGTGAAATCCTATAGTGAATTTAGAAAAACAAATCCACCATCTTTCAAAGGAGAATATGACCCAACTATAGCAATTGAATGGTTAGAACAAATAGAAAATATATTTGAGGTATTAGGATGTACAAACGATCAAAAGGTATCTCTAGCCACTTATATGTTAGTAGGGAATGCTTACAATTAGTGGAAAGAAATTAGGCGCACAAATGAAGATCACCAAATAAAAATAACTTGGAATGGGTTTAGGATAGCTTTTCTAGATAAGTATTTCCTAGAAAATGTTAAGCATGAGAAAGAACTTGAGTTTTTGTGTCTCCGTCAAGGAAGGATGATGATAGACCAAAATGTTTCTAAATTTGAATCACTATCCAAATACTTATCTTGTCTACTCAATAACCCTGTTAAGACTTGGAAGGCTATGAAGTTTGAAGCAGGACTGTGATTTGATATAAGAAAAGCAATAATTGCTTTGGAAATTTGAGATTTCCTCGCCTTGGCGTACAAGTGTCGTGCACTGGAGAAACATCTATTGGAAGTTAAAAAGGAGAAACAAAAGAAGAAAAACTTTTGGGACTAAAATGAGAATGGAGGATGGTATGAGGCAGAAGCATCCTAAATTATTTCAATAAGGTATTTACAATTTTGAGGACGAAATTTTATTTTAGGGAGGGAGAATTGTAACATCCCAAAATTTTATACTATAATGTCATAAATCTACTTATGAATGAGTGAGTTGTTAGGAATTTTAGGGCCTGATAACAAAATAAATCTCTAGATCTCTTTTGTTCTAATAAATTATCAATCTAAAATTAGAAAAAAAAAATACAAATATATATACACCCGCATATAAAAGAAGTTGTGCGTGCGTGTGTTATATTTAAGCAAATGTATATTTTTATAATAAGCTAATAGGTGTTGATGATAGATGATGTCATCTAGAAGGCTTGGAAGGGAAGTTAAAATAAATTAAAGGATAAGCATTTAGAAAGCTTGGAGAACAAGTAGGAAGGAGATAAGTTACATGGCTTGGGTAGGAAGTAAAATAAAGATGAGAAGGTAATAAATATGCCTAGTAGATGCTTACTAGGATTAACTCCTTTTGCAAGAAACCTTCTATATATACCCCCTTGGTTTCCAAATGGAATGCATGAAGTAGAATAGAGAAAAAACAAAGCGATGAAAATAAGTAGGAGGCAAAAGGAGGAGAACAAGGTGCTGCTATTCATAAAATTATGTTAGAGTTTTCTTACTGAGTGATACACCCTACTCTTATTTATGCTTCTCAAAATTATTTCAGATGTCTTACTAGCTAATACTCTCTATGTGATCTATTTGATTGATCGTTCTTTTGGCCAGTGATTGATCTAAATACTTTCTATATTTGAAAGATATTTGAATTGTATGGGAATATGCAAGAAAGACTATGTTTTTGTATCCATAAATATTATGACCTGCCCAAGAAGGATTGATGTGTGAACTATCCTATGGGGTAAGATTTTATGTGTGAATTATTGTGGATCCACCTAGGGGACGCCCTAGTATTTCTAAGTGACAAAAATATAGTATTGTGGATGCTTGTAAATTTAATACTTTTCTATGCATATTCACAAATAGTTATAATGCAGGGATTTAAATTATTTTCTACTAAATTAGTAGCCGGGCATTATTGGTTAAAACTTATTTATTTAGTATCACTCATATCTTGTCGTAATGTTCTAGAAATTGGAAATCATACTGATATAAAGATAAGCCAAAGCAGTAGACAAGAAGCCTCTGGTTTCCTTTAGAGATATGTTTTTTAAGATTTCTTATAGGAAATGATGATGTATTCGAGAACACTATGTATTAATAAAATATTTTTTTTTCGGAATGTTTTCTTCCAGTATCTTTATTTTTTTGAATTAAAAACTGAATATATCTTTAAATTTATTAAGGAAATAATAATGATATTAAGTAATCATTTACTTATAAATTAAATAAAATTGAGGGTTTACAATGAATACCTTGAGTGGAAGTGAAGTGCCTAATTCATAGGGCTTTGATGGGGTATAAAAGAATTGTGCCAGCCGGTACTGGGGCTTTAAGAGTGCATGCTGATACAAGGCTTTGAAAGAATATTGCCTACTGTTACAGGGTTTCAAAAGAATTTGTCTAGCCTTTACTGGGCCTAAAGGGTGCCTACTGATACAGGGCTTTGAGAGGGTGCTAGCATTACTTGGCTTTGAACTAATTGTGCCAGTCGTTACTAGGCTTTGAGGGTGCCTACAAGTACTGGGCTTTAAAATAATAGTGCCAAGTATTATTGGTTTAAAAGAATTATGCCAGTCGTTACTGGGCTTTGAAGGTGTCTGCCAGTACAGGGCTTTATTTGAAAGAATAGTCCCTGTCATTATATGGCTTTAAAAGAATTGTATTAAGCATGATTGGGCTTTAAAAGAATTGTGCCGGCCGTTACTGGGCTTTGAGGGTGCCTGCTGGTACAAGGTTTTAAAAAGGATGCTTGACGTTATAGGGTTTTAAAATAATTATGCCAAGCGTTATTGGACTTTAAAAGAATTAGTCCAGCCGTTACAAAGCTTTGAGGGTGCCTTCCGGCACAAGACATTGAAAAGGGTACCAGTTGTTTCTGGACTTTGAGGGTCCCTGTCTGTACAGGGCTTTGAAAAGGGTGTCAGCCATTACTGGGCTTTAAGGGTGTCTGCCGGTACAGGGCTTTGAAAGGGTGCCAACCGTTACTAGGCTTTGAGGGTGCCTTTCAATACAGGGCTTTGAATGGGTGTTATTCGTTACTGGGCTTGAGGGTGCCTACTGGTACAGGGCTTTAGAAAAGGTTCCAGCCATTACTGTGCTTTAAGGGTGCTTACTGGTATAAGGGTTTTGACAGAGTGCAATGAATATGTGATGGCCTTTAGAATAGTACTTATGATAATGCCAATGAAGATGATGACATTGATAATGAAGATGATAATGATAAGATGATGATGAAGTATTTATAGTGATGTTATGAATAATGATGATGATAGTCATGATGTGACACTAAGTATGTGATGCCCCACATAATGAGATAATGATGATGAAAATATTAATAAAGTGCTAATGAGGAAGTTATAAATGATGATGACCATATCGGTGATGACGTGACACTAAGCACGTAGTGATCCAAACACGCAATATGATAATGACACTAATGATGATGAAGATGAAGCCCTAATGAGGAAGTCATAGATGATGATGATAATGGTGGTGATAATGTGACACTAGGCATGCAGCGCCCTTAAACATGATAATGACACTAATGATGGCAATTATGATGAAGAGGATGGTGATGACCATGACTACGAGGAGATTATGATACTGGTGAAGATGATCATGATAAAGGTGATGGTAGTAATGATGAAATCCTAATGAGGATGACAACAATGATGATGAAGGGGATGGATATTGTCGTGCTAATGAGGAGATTATGATAATGGTGAAGTTATGATGAAGGTGATGCCACTAATAATGATGATGATAGTGATAATGAAATCCTAATGAGGATGATAACAATGATGAAGAGGATGATGATGACCATGATAATGAGGAGATTATGAAAATGGTAAAGTCATCATGAAGGTGATGGCATTGATAATGATGATGACAATGATGATGATGAACACAATGATAATGTTAATGATGATGAAGATAATTTTGATAAGGAGATGATGCAATGAGGATGATGATGATGAAAATGATAAAGGGCTAATAAGGATGAGGATGAAGATGATGATGAGGAGATGAAGATGATCATGATAAAGATGAAAAATGGAAATTATGAAATGATGATGTTGGCGACGATAATGAGGATGATGAAAAACTATCTAACCAATGATGTTGAACCCGCTTTGTCCTCAATCCTATTCAAAACCCCTTGACTTACTGGTTCATGGTTCATGTAGGATGTCATTCTTATTTAGGTCATTATTTCTCTTGTCGAGAAACTTCTAGGTTTGCCCTAGCCTTGGCAAAAACACATTTTGAGATAGTGCATGGCATAATATTAATAAAAGCCTCTTTGGTTAAAAAATTAATTCCAAATTTACCCCCTAAAACGGCATGCAATACATGTTAAGTATGGTAAGGGTACAATTAATATAAAGCCCAATGCAGGAAACATTTTCTCAGTATGACAAGATATTACAAGTTTCCTTGGGGTATGAAGTAGTGCTAACTCTTGGTAAAAGAAAGAACTTTTGAGCAATAAGCCACATTTTAAATATTCAACTTTTTTTCCTTAGTCTATCTGAATTTGTGAAGTACAAGAATCTTTTTTTTCCGTCTATATTCATCTTTAACGCTTGCATAGTCAATTTTTTTAAGAACTTCATTTAGCAATGTCCTAAGAAATGGATGGGGGCAACAAAATTGAGGAAAAACCCCATATTCTAATTTAGTTCCCTTTATTGAAAGGCAAATAGAAAGAACGTAATGTCTTAAATATGAAGTGACAGAATTGAGAAAGGCTCACATGCCGCATCAGCAGTAAAAAAGGATTGAAATGGAAGAATTCCTTAGATCCAAATGTTTAACGAAAGATATCTGAGCATGGCTCAAGAAGCCTAGTAAGGTGTTAACATCCGGTCATAATATCTTAGGAATTAAAACATAGAAGATAATATTCCAGTCATAAGAATAAAGGATCAAGAGATATATCAATGCATTATCTCATCCACCTCAAGTTAGCTAGTATCAAGGTAAAAGGTTTAGCAAGAATGCAATGCCCTAATGATTTCCTTATTAGATATAGTGTTTACTCTCATCACTCAGTGTTTTGAGGGTTAGTGTTTGCTCTCTATATCCAAATTATCCTATTCCTATTCCATAAAGCTTGCCAATAATCTAAGTCCTCCATCACTAAAAGAGTCATATGCTAACATAGATCACAAGGACTTTTTATGTAGGCATAGGACACAAACAAAGGGTGAAGAGAAGATGAAGAATATCATATTGTTATTCTTATGTGTTATGTATTTATTCATCTCTCTTTTGATTTTTCCCCTTTTTTGAAATATCCAAAAGAGAGCAACCTTACAACCAGATTACCTTGACGGCCAAAAATTGTAGGAATGTACACATACTTCCCTAACCAAGAAGATTGAGTAGAAGATGAATAATATATAAGGATTGAAGTAGATACTTATGATAACCAAACAAGCAAGTGTACACTCTAAAGACCTTAAAACAAAAGAAGAACTGAAGAAAGCTATTTCCATATTTCCCTTAGTATTTTCTAATCGTTCTTTTGATTTTTTTTCTATTTCCTTTTCTTTTTTGTTGCTCTAACTTTTGCCTAAGATGCCCTTTCAAGTTTCCAACTTAGCAAGCTTTTTACATTATCTTTTTTTTTTCTACTCTAACTTTTGCCTAAGCTACCCTTACGAGTTTTCAACTTAGCAAGCTTTTTCTTTTCTTTTTTTTCATCTACTCTAACTTTTGCTAAGCTGCCTTTATGGGTTTTCAACTTAGCGAGCGTGTTTTTCTTTTCTTTTTTCCTCTTTTCTTTCCATTATTCATTTTGCAACAAGATTCACCTCATAGCCTTAACAATTTTTAAAGTGTACACATGCTCTTCTAATTAAGAACAGTGAGTCCACTTAGAAAGCAAAAGAAAACTTGAATATGAGGTAAGAAACATATTGTAGGTTTTCTCCATGCTAAGGGATAGGAAAGGAATATCATATAGGCTCAAATGGCTATCATGTAAGGGTGGCTGTTTAGCTTTTTGATGAAAAATGAATGCCTTGATCCTCTCTATATCAAGCAAATGAATATCAAATTTGACCTCAAACAAGATACATGCCAAGTTCTAGATTGGGTAAAGGATAAGTGGTACACACATAAAAATGAAATCATATCAATAGGCTCAAATCGTCACATGGCTTGTGTAATCATCATCACATTGCATCTAAGTTAAATAATTTACCCTTTAAAACTAGCCTCATCAAGGTGGGGTCAAGTCATTTTCAAAACTAAGCTTCTCCATAGTATGATATCACCTCGATACAAGTAACTTGTACAAAACAAGTTTTTAGACCCTTAATTGTTTCCATCAATCAAGAATAATACTCTCAAAAAGTGAAAAGAGAGAGAAAAGTCTTGGCCTCGCATCAGGAAAAAGGAACAATCATGTATGTGAAGGAGGGATGACATGGACAAGGGTAAATGAAGTCATTTTTAAGGAAAGATATTCTCTTTTTTATAGTAGGAAAGATATTCTATGCAAGCATTATTAACTAAAGATATGATTGTATTATTATTTCTATTTTTTTATTTTTATTTACATGCTCATTTTCCCTCTTTTTTCTTCTTTATTTAATGATGTTTATTATGTCTAAGACCTATATCAAGTGAAGTTAAATGCCAATGAATGATGCAAGGATGCTTCATGAGAGATAAAAGAGTGATGATATGTACTTCTAGTTTTGATATGAGTGATGGACATTGAGAAAAAAAAACTTCAACTCCTAAAAAGATCCATTACCTCATAGGGAGAATGAAGTGCCCATTAACCTACGAATGGCCCAAGCCATCACGCGGCTAAGGGTTTTAAAAATGATGATTATATCTAAGGCCCATATCAAATAAAGCTAACTGCCAATGAAAAATACAAGGATGCCTCATGAGTCATAAAAGAGTGATGACATGTACTTCGAGTTTTGCTATGAGTGATGGACATTGAGAAAAAAGAACTCCACCTCCTCAAGAGATCCATTACCTCGTAGAGAGAACAAAGTGCCCATTAACCTACGAATGGCCTAGGCCATCACGCAGCTAAGGGTTTTAAAAAATGATGATTATATCCAAGGCCCATAACTAGAGATGGGAATCAGGGTCGGCACTTGACGGGCCAGGGCCTAACAAGGCCGGCCCTAAAGGGGTCGGGGTCAGGAAAATTACAGTTTTTCAAAGCTCGACCCACAGGGCCGGGAAGTCCTTTTCATAATATTTAACTATTTTTCCTACGTATTTTCCCTAGAGAGATATAATTAATAAATAACAATGATTAAAGTTCTAATTTAATACATAATGTTATCAACATTAAGGTTTAAATAACACGTCTCTTACAACAAACAAACACAGTTACTAATGTATAATCAAAGGTAAAATCATGTCCATAAATAACTCACACAAAGGCCAAAGTATAAGAAGGCAAGAAGCTCAATACTCTAACCTCTAAACAACATGAGTATGATGACTATCATTTTCACCTTCTTCGCCACTATCATCAATTTCAAGGACATTTAATTGTGTTTCACTTTGAGGAGTAGGTTCAAGTAGTCAAATAATCACAACCTCTATAAAAAATCATATTCTATCAGGCGGAATAGTATATAATATGATTTTATTCTAAATAGGCAGAACAATATACTCAAAAATCACAATATGATTCAATTAGACAAAACAATATACTCAAAAATCATACTCTATACAATATGAGGCTAGAGTGACATATAGATTCAATAAGGCAATTCAAAAATGTAACATGGTTCCTGTCCAAGCAAAAAAAAACAAACGGGCTTAAAGGGCCGGCCTGAGGCCATCTATGGCCGGCCATTTTACGCCCGGGGCCCTACAAGGCCGGCCCTTTTAGGCCCGACTTCCTTTTGAAATCATTTTATATGATTTTTATACAATTTGCAAACCCAGCCCTTAAAGGGCCAGGGCCTAAAAGGGCTGGCCCGACAGCTCGGCCCGTTTTCCCGGCTTTACATGAACGACCAAAAACGCAATTTAGGCTAATTTGAGGTCAAAAGAATGAAAGTTTGGTCACTGTCTCGGAATTGCGTGAAAACCCCCATACCCACTCCATTTTTCATGAGGAATCTAGAGTGCCCAATATTGTTCTCAAATTCATCTGTTTGGGTCATGAACAGACAAACACGCTTTTCAGGCTAATTTGAGGTCAAAAGAATGAAAGTTTGGTCACTGTTTAGGAATTACGTAAAAATCCACATACCCACTCCATTTTTTATGAGGATTGTAGAATACCCAATATTGTTGTCAAATTCATCCGTTTGGGCCCTGAACGACCAAAAACGCGATTTAGGCTAATTTGAGATCAAAAGAAAGAAAGTTTGGACACTATCTCGGAATTGCGTGAAAACCCACATACCCACTCCATTTTTCATGAGGATTCTAGAATACCCAATATTGTTGTCAAATTCGTCTGTTTGGGCCCTGAACAGCCAAAAATTCAATTTAGGCTAATTTGAGGTCAAAAGAATGAAAGTTTGGTCACTGTCTAGGAATTACGTCAAAACCCGCATACCCACTCTATTTTTCATGAGGATTCTTAAATGCCCAATATTATTGTCAAATTTAAACGTGTGAGCCCTGAACGGCCAAAAACGCTATTAAGGCAAATTTGACGTCAAAAGAATGAAAGTTTGGTCACTTTTTAGGAATTACGTCAAAGCCCACATATCCACTTCATTTTGGATGAGGATTCTACAATGCCCAATGTTGTTGTCAAATTTATATGTTTGGGACCTGAAATGCCAAAAACACTATTGAGGCTAATTTGAGGTCAAAAGAATGAAAGTTTGGTCACTTTATAGGAATTATGTGGAAACCCACATACCCACTCCATTTTTTATGAGGATTCTAGAATACCCAATATTGTTGTCAAATTAGTCCGTTTGGGCCCTTAACAGCCAAAAATTCAATTTAGGCTAATTTGAGGTCAAAAGAATGAAAAATTGGTCACTGTCTAGGAATTACGTCAAAACCCGCATACCCACTCCATTTTTCATGAGGATTCTTGAATGCCCAATATTGTTGTCAAATTTAAACGTGTGAGCCCTGAACGGCCAAAAACGCTATTAAGGCTAATTTGACGTCAAAAGAATGAAAGTTTGGTCACTTTCTAGGAATTACGTCAAAGCCCACATACCCACTTCATTTTAGATGAGGATTCTACAATGCCCAATGTTGTTGTCAAATTTAAACGTTTGGGCCCTGAACCGCCAAAAACGCTATTTAGGCTAATTTGAGGTCAAAAGAATGAAAGTTTGGTCACTTTATAGGAATTATGTGGAAACCCACATACCCACTCCATTTTTTATGAAGATTCTAGAATACTCAATATTGTTGTCAAATTCGTCCGTTTAGGCCCTGAACAGCCAAAAATTCAATTTAGGCTAATTTGAGGTCAAAAGAATGAAAGCTTGGTCACTGTCTAGGAATTACGTCAAAACCCGCATACCCACTCCATTTTTCATGAGGATTCTTGAATGCCCAATATTATTGTCAAATTTAAACGTGTAGGCCGTGAACGGCCAAAATTGCTATTAAGGCTAATTTGTGGTTAAAAGAATGAAAGTTTGGTCACTATCTCGTAATTACGTGACAACCCGCATACCTACTCTATTTTTTATGAGGATTCTAGAATGCCTAATATTGTTGTCAAATTCATCTATTTGGTCACTTTCTAGGAATTACGTCAAAACCCACATACCCACTCTATTTTTCATGAGGATTGTAGAATGCCCAATATTGTTGTCAAATTCGCTCGTTTGGGCCCTGAACGGCCAAAAACACAATTTAGGCTAATTAGAGGTCAAAAAAATGAAACTTTGGTAACTGTCTAGGAATTTTGTCAAAACCCACATACCCACTCCATTTTTCATGAGGAATTTAGAATGCCAAATATTGTTGTCAAGTTTATACGTTTAGGCCCTGAACTGCCAAAAACGCTATTTAAGCTAATTTGAGGTCAAAAGAATGAAAGTTTGGTCACTTTCTAGGAATTACGTCAAAGCCCACATACCCACTCCATTTTGGATGAGGATTCTACAATGCCCAATGTTGTTGTCAAATTTATACGTTTGGGCCCTGAACGACCAAAAACGCTATTTTGGCTAATTTGAGGTCAAAAGAATGAAAGTTTGGCCACTATCTGGGAATACGTGAAAACCCCCATACCCACTCCATTTTCAATGAGGATTCATGTCTGCCCAATATTGTTGTCAAATTCATCCGTTTGGGCCCTTAACAGCCAAAAACGTGATTTAAGCTAATTTATGGTCAAAAGAATGAAAGTTTGGTCACTATATAGGAATTACATGAAAACCCACATACCCACTCCATTTTTTATGAGGATTCTAGAATACCCAATATTGTTGTCAAATTCATCCATTTGGGCCCTCAACAGCCAAAAACGTGATTTAGGCTAATTTAAGGTCAAAAGAATGAAAATTTGGTCACTGTATAGGAATTACTTGAAAACCCACATACCCACTCCATATTTTATGAGGATTCTAGAATACCCAATATTGTTGTCAAATTCGTCCGTTTGGGCCCTAAACGGCCAAAAATGCAATTTAGGCTAATTTGATGTCAAAAGAATGAAAGCTTGGTCACTGTCTTGGAATTACGTCAAAACCCGTATACCCACTCCATTTTTCATGAGGATTCTTGAATGCCCAATATTGTTGTCAAATTTAAATGTTCGGGCCCTGAATGGCCAAAATTGCTATTAAGTCTAATTTGAGGTCAAAAGAATGAAAGTTTGGTCACTGTCTCGGAATTGCATGAAAACCCACATACCTACTCCATTTTTCATTTGGGTTTTAGAGTGCCCAATATTGTTGTCAAATTTTTCCATTTGGGCACTGAACAACCAAAAACGCGATTTAGGCTAGTTTGTGGTCAAAAAAATGAAAGTTTGGTCACTATCTCGTAATTACGTGACAACCCACATAGCCACTCCATTTTTTTGAGAATTCTAGAATGCCCAATATTATTGTCAAATTCATCTGTTTGGTCACTTTCTAGGAATTATCAAAACCCACATACCCACTCCATTTTTCATGAGGATTCTAGAATGCCCAATATTGTTGTCAAATTCTCCTGTTTGGGCCCTGAACGACCAAAAACGCAATTTAGGCTAATTTGAGGTCAAAAGAATGAAAGTTTGGTAACTGTTTAGGAATTTTGTCAAAACCCACATACCCACTCCATTTTGCATGAGGATTTTAGAATGCCAAATATTGTTGTCAAGTTTATACGTTTAGGCCCTGAACTGCCAAAAACGCTATTTAAGCTAATTTGAGGTCAAAAGAATGAAAGTTTGGTCACTTTCTAGGAATTACGTCAAAGCCAACATACCCACTCCATTTTGGATGAGAATTCTACAATACCCAATATTGTTGTCAAATTCATCTTTTGGGCACTGAACGGACAAACACGCTTTTCAAGCTAATTTGAGGTCAAAAGAATGAAAGTATGGTCACTATATAGGAATTACGTGAAAACATGCATACCCACTCCATTTTTTATGATGATTCTAGATTGCCCAATATTATTGTCAAATTCATCCGTTTGCACCCTGAACGGCCAAAAACACGATTTAGGCAAATGTGATGTCAAAAGAATGAAAGCTTGGTCACTGTCTTGGAATTGCGTGAAAACCCCCATACCCACTCCATTTTCATGAGGATTCTAGAGTGCCCAATATTGTTGTCAAATTCATCTGTTTGGGCCTTGAACTGACAAACATGCTTTTCAGGCTAATTTGAGGTCAAAGGAATGAAAGTTTGGTCACTGTCTAAGAATTACATGAAAACTTGCATACCCACTCCATTTTTTATGAGGATTCTAGAATGCCCAATATTGTTGTCAAATTCATCCGTTTGGGCCCCTGAACATAACAAATGAAGCTAAATGTCAATAAATGATGCAAGGATGCCTCATAATACATAAAAGAGTGATGACTTGTACTTTCAGGTTTGATATGCCTGATGAACATTAAGAAAAAGAACTCCACCTCCTCAAGAGATCCATTATCTCATAGGGAGAATGAAGTGCCCATTAACCTGCGAATGGCCCAAACCATCACACGGCTATGGTTTTTTTATTTTCATTTTTAATTATTTTCTTATATTTTCCCTACAAGCAACTTCCTAAAATAAACTATGAATGAGAGATACTTTTTTATTTATATTTTTTTATTTTCTTTTAATGAATGAAATGTCAATTTGAACACTAATCATCATCAATGAGAGGATTTTTTTTTCTTTTTTATTTTTTTCCTTTTAATGATGATTGCCAATTTGGACACCGATCATCATCAATGGAAGGATTTTTTTTAATTTTCTTTTTTTATTTATCATTATTATATTTTCTCTACAAGAAATTTCCTAATTTAAACCTATGAATAAGAGATATATTTTTTTTATATTTTAATTTCTATTTTTTTCCTCCACAATGACTTCACACTAAATTTCCTAATCCGAATATCAAATAGCATTGATGAGATGAATTATTTTGAAATTTGTTTCCATTTACTACAAACCCCAAGTTCAAGACAATCACCATTAATGATGATCATTTTTCAAATTTCAAACAATCCAATCACCATCAATGTCATTTTTTTATTAATTTAAATGAGTTAGGATTAAGGAAGATTTTTTCTTTTTTCTTTTTTTGAGTTGGGCCTAAACGAAATAGGGTGTTTACAATGAATTTTAGATAAAACTTCCCCCTAGATCCCTAAAAAGGGCTTAGCCACTCAAACCTTATATGCCATCGATATATTGATGTTGAATGAATTACAGTAAGCTAAAATTGAAGTCTGCTACAACTGCTCATAGATATCGGAAATATGAGAGTGAGTGTATGAATGCGAAAGAGTTGTTCTCATTTGACTTGTTTCAATATGTTTACAGAGAGGGTTTATATAGAGCTGACTTTCCAACCCTGATTACTTTTTTGACTATGGTTACAAGACTCAAGTTACACTTTTGTCACTTCATCTTTCTATCTTGTCGTAGAATTTGCTTTCTGCTTTGTCTTCCATTTACTCAACTTTTCCTTCTTTGTCTTCTTATGCCGACAATGGTTTCCAACACTTCCTCTTTTGGTTTCTTCAGTTGACTCATAAGAGACTGGGGTTCAATAGTATGTCCAGATTCTAATCAATTCTTTCTTGTTCTTTACAAATATCACATCCATGATTCAGATAATCTTCCAATATATATCTAGCAAATCTTCCTCTGAGTTTCTTCTATATTATCCATCTTATTCTTCTTTATCTTGTCATACCAAAGATTAAATTGTTTATCATTGTGCATCTTCGTTCCAAGGGAATATACACATGTTGAGTTATTGGATCTATATACCCATGGACATTCTTGAGGATTTTGTCTGAGGTCTTAATCCTGTTCATCTCTTGGAAGATAATATGATAGTCATGTGCTCTTATATTTGAGACTCTAAATTGAAATTCTTCATCATCTTCGATTTCTTCCTTGATCTCTAGTTCGCACTCTAGAGGCTTCTTTGTAGTTCCTAGTCTTATTAAATTTATAGGTATATAAAATTTATTTGGTGTTATCTCAGCAACAGTAGAATAACACCTTACAAATACTTGGTGCTGAGTTACAATTTTAAAATACTCTTGTACAGACAACTTTATAATTTGAGGTATAATTCAGAGATTTCTTCCATGGATGGTGATGGATATATACTCTGAATCAACCCAAAATTATACAATATCTTTACAATACTTGCAGGAGTGCCTAGATATATGATAGCTTTATTGAAAGCATAATGAGAGACATAATTGATGGTTTTATGTGAAAGAGCTAACTGATTAAGCTTCTTTGCAGTAAGCTTATAATAATTATACCACTGGGGTAAATTGAAAACTGCATCAATTATAGGATTTGGATTTTTCTTCTTTGGGTTTTCTTTTCTTTTCCTTTTTCCTGTTGAGCCACTATCTGAGAAAAAGATGTGGTTCCTTTTTCTTTTTGAATTATAGGTGTAGGGTTGAGTCCTCAAGACTCTATTAGGGTTTGATTCGAGTGAGTGGATGACTCACCAAGGGTGAATGACCCTTTTATAGGTGTTGATGAGCCAACAGTGATTGCTTCTTTGCCCTTATTCATAACATTATTCGTTTGGACATTGGTCCTTACAGCTGGATCAACAAATTCCCTTCTGGATATCTGCCTTATTCATCCTGTTCTCAAGTTGAATATAAATATCATTAAGAGCATTATTTATACTAGCAACAAAGCTTGATAACCTTTTATACTAGTACTTACTTGACTATAAATATATATATATATATATATATATATATATATATATATATATATATATATATAATGTCCATTGGTTTTCCCTTATTTCCCAGTATCAAGTTTTTTTATACATTAGAAATCAAACAACTAAAAAAACAAACAAAAAAACTAGTCAAGCTCTTCTATTCCCAGTATCAAGTTGTTTGGTCTAGCTTTTTTTTTTTGGCTAAAATCCATGTGGTATCCCCTAGCCGATAGCTAGAGACTAATCCTTCTAAGGCATAGAGGTCACTGAAGTGGGTTTTGCCTTTCCCAACACGGGGTAAAATCCATGCTATATCTCCTAATTC